>CAKAOI010030741.1:0-21839 GCA_916701655.1 Sebastiscus albofasciatus | reverse complement strand
ATCCTCTTATCAACATGGGAGTGGACAAATATGCTGCTTTATGCAAATGTATGTATATATTTATTATTGGAAATCAATTAACAACACAAATCAATGACGGATATTGATCCAGAAACCCTCACAGGTACTGCATTTAGCATAAAACAATAAGCTCACATCATAACATGGCAAACTGCAGCCCAACAGGCAACAACAGCTGTCAGTGTGTCAGTGTGCTGACTTGACTATGACTTGCCCCAAACTGCATGTGATGATCATAAAGTGGGCATGTCTGTAAAGGGGAGACTCATGGGTACCCATACAACCCATTTACATTCACTGATCTGGAGGTCAGAGGTCAAGGGACCCCTTTGAAAATGGACATGACAGTTTTTCCTCTCCAAAATTTAGCGTAACTTTGGAGCGTTATTTAACCTCCTTCGCGACCAGCTAGTCTGACCTGGTTGGTACCGATGGATTCATCAGGTTTTCTAGTTTCATATGATACCAGTATCTTCATTTTAGCTTTAAAACTGAGACCGCTACAAAATATTTATTTCACATTTACACCTTTAAACATGATGTTGGATTCTGGATGAAAAGTGTCCCCAGATAATAAATACAATTATTCTAGTTGGGTTCAATCAAGAGCTTATCTGAGTTTAAGTTTCCTGAACAAAATGCATTGCAAAGCCAATTTCTTTTGGAAAAAATAATTGCTACAAACCACCGAAATGCAGCGCAACACAACATGAAGTAGAAAAACATCTGCTCTAATGAAGAGAGGGACTATATCAAATATTAAATACACTCTACCTGTCTTTACCTCCCTTTTATTATCCCTTTGTCTTTGTTAAAGAGTTTTCTTTAATTGTATTCCTCTTTTTGTAAGGTTGTGATTGTTTTGTGTATTTTATTAAATACAAAAATAAATAAATAACAATTAATCAAGAATCTAATTGTCAAATTAATCAATAATTAAAATAATAAAAAAGGCGTTTTTACTACGTTACATTGTAGCTGTGTTTCTGTTTTTCTGCTGTGCGAGTACATTTCCTTTCAACCCCCCAAAAAAAGCAAAAAATATGACACCAGCTGTATAATAATGATTTTACAGGACATAAGTTGAGCCATTGATCTCCAACAAGAGACACGCTGAAGTCACTGATGAAGCAACATAAAACAAACCACAGAAGAAGAGTGTTTTCAAAGAGCATTTTGATCAGAGCAGAGAGAGACATTTAAAACCAAATCCCCAAATATAGAGAAGTGAGTACTGTATGGGACAGATGATCCTGTGAAACCTCTAAAATCAGCAAGTTCAGCACACGGCGGAGTAAATACGAGCGTGTGTGAGCGGCTGCTTTCTGTTTTTTTTGGTGTTTGTGACACGTTGTGCAGCGCCGCCGCCTGTCAGACGTCTCGTCTTCAGATACTCTGACAGATTGGGATGTTAAGACGGTGATTTCAGCCCGGTTACATCAACCCTCCTCCTCCTCCTCCTCTCCTCTACGCTCTGCACCAGCCGACAAAAATCAGCAGCAGCCATTTAAGATGTTGTCAAAGGAAATTACAGCGTGTCCGTGAAGCGCTAAGGATACCTCCCCCACCTCCTCTCCTCTTCTTCCTCCTCCCTCCTCCTCTTCTTCCTCCCCTCCGGCTCACCTGGGGAGGAGCAGAGGGAGCTGCAGGAGGAGGTCAGATGATGTTTCTCAGTTCACTTTACTGGAACTTTCAAATCAATTCTCATTTGTCTCAAGAACAGAGCTGACAAAAAAATGTGTCTGTCTATTCCTGGAAAGCTGCGATGAAAAGCTGTGTGATGTCATTTTAAATGACTCCGACAGGAGAGGTCAGAGGTCAGCGTGATTCATCGCTCCGACCCCGTTCACACACACACGGTGTCACAATTTGTCGTCGATTTGACGAAAGTGGAAAACGCATGTAACATGAGTTTACTTTTAATTCATTTAGATTGTTAACAAGCCGAGCTGTAGCCAGTGACGGGAGGTAACTAAGTACATTTACTCAAGTATTGTACTTCAGGACAAGTTGGAGGTTCACCTCAGAGGTACTTTTTACCTACGAACTACTAGCGCTGGACAATACGGACAAAATGTTCTATTCTATTCCCATCTTCTCAAAAACGATATTTATCATGATATAGCATGATTTCTGGTAATTCAATAAATAAATAGTCTTTATGAAATAGGGCTGTCAAAGTTAACGCGACAATAACGAGGTAATGCAAATTCGTTTTAACACTACTAATTTCTTAAACGCATTAATGCAAATTCATTTTAATTTGCGATTAACTACGTACTGTTAGATACTTGCCCAAAGTATGTTACCTTTAAACGGTCATGTTTATCGAAATGATTTCTTATTTGAAATTTTAGTTGAGTTTCTGCTGAGAAAGAAATGCTGTCAAACGTCTCCGTTTCACCTCGACCTCCCTGTTTAACTGAAGTGTTTCTATTAGATTACATGTTTCCAGCAGCAGCTGCATGTTAACACGAGACATTCCTGATGTTTTGTGTAAATATTTAAGTTTAAAGTGTCATAAAAACAACAGCTGCCTGGAGGGAAGGAAGTCAATCTAAAGACGGATTATATGCTTCATCGTCAGCGGTAAAGTAAAATATGCAATGTTTTACAGTTCCTTGTCTTGTTTGTTTTTTAAGTAAGCATACAGTGGTTCTTTAGACGGAGGAGAAACTTCAAAAGCAGATTTAAAAAAGGTTTCTACTATTAAAATAAATCCTGAGGAAGAGTTTGTTCTCTGCTGTTGATGCAGCGACATTCAGAAGAAGCTCATGAAAGCGACAGAAAATAAAACTGTAGTTTGGATGTTCATCTTTTTGGTGATGTTGAAAACAATGAGAACGTTTCAGAGAGAAAAACACATCAAGAAACAAAAAACCCCACCCATGTAAAACATTATTACTGACTTACCACAGAAGAAGAGGAGGAGGAGGAGGAGGAGGAGGAGGAGGAGGAAGAGGAGCGGCAGCAGGATAAACGGTCGGTTGCACCATCAGCAGCGCTCCTCACGGTTTGATCCCTGACAGGGGACAAACGTTATTACTGCGGCGGGTTATTTAATGTGCACGCTAATAGAAAACACACACAAATTCATTAAACAGGAGCTCCTGAATACAGCTGTGATACCGAGGAGACTAAACCAGAAGCCAGATGTCGAATCGTTCTTTATATACGACTGATACGACACATATTCATAATCAAACTAGAGAAAACAAGCTGATGAATGAGAAACACATCTTCACTGACAACGTGTTGAGCGATCGATGCGCTGCAGAGCAACCCTGACTCTTCATCACAGCTCTGATCCGTGTTGGCATGCTCAGACAATACCTGATCAATAACCTGATCGATACTGTATTACAGCTGAATCAGGTGAGCTGCTGGTGGAGTTTAACAAGCAGGCCGCAGAGACTCCAAAACAGAAAGAAGATTGTCTTTATTCTTTTTCTATGAAGTGCTGACCTTGACTGCTCAAATAACATTTACTTCTTCCTGACACGTCCTTCCGTCCGTCCGTCCGTCCGTCCATCCTCAGGTGAGTTCAGGTGCAGGAAAGAGAATGTAATGTGTTGTTTTTAAAGACATTTACCTCGTTAACTACTGAGGACTAAACCTCTTCCACACACTAACGTTCAAAAGTTAGTAATCTGCTACGACAGAGCTTGATTAGTCCAGTCAGATACACTATGTGAGAGGACGACTTTATGTGTCTGACGGTCTTTCATGCAATTAGCTAGTAGGAAGTCCTCTTTACAAATATACTAGGGCTGTCACAGTCACAATAATAACGCATTAACGCAAAGCTGTTTTAATGCCACAAATTTTTTTAATGCATTAATGCAAGAGTGAAGATATCGGTATCGTATGAAACCAGGAAACTTAATAAATCCATCGGTACCAACCATGTCGTACTAGTTTGTAGCGAAAGAGGTTAAATAACGCTCCAAACTTATGCTAAATTTTGTCAAGGAGAAACTGTCATGTCCATTTTCAAAGGGATCTCTTGACCTCTGACCTCCAGATGTGTGAATGTAAATGGGTTCTCTGGGTACCCACGAGTCTCCCCTTCACAGACATGCCCACTTTATGACAATCACATGCAGTTTGGGGCAAGTCATAGTCAAGTCAGCACACTGACACACTGACAGCTGTTGTTGCCTGTTGGGCTGCAGTTTGCCATGTTATGATTGGAGCATATTGTTTTATGCTAAATGCAGTACCTGTGAGGGTTTCTGGACAATATCTGTCATTGTTTTGTGTTGTTAATTGATTTACAATAATAAATATATACATACATTTGCATAAAGCAGCATATTAGCACACTCCCCTGTTGATGAGAGTATTAAATACTCCCTTTTAGGTACATTTCAAACTGATAAAAATGTTTGATTAATTAGTGATTAATTAATTATAAATAATTAATTAATCGCGATTTAATATTTTAACCGATTGACAGCCCTAGTAACAAATAAATACATAGATATGAATTTACTGAGATGTTATTTAGCCATTATTAAAATAACAATAAATCGTACATCAGCAACTTAAAAACGTTGGAAAAGTGCTTTCACAAAATATTTAGACAATAAGATTTAACAGTAATTAGATAACAGATAATCATCAGTTATGTGGATGTAATGACTAAAGTGGGAAAAGGCAAATAATAGAACAGCTAGAACAGTCTGGTAACTTTACTGTAACGCAGCCTTTAAAACCAGCCACATACCCATACATCACGATATCCAAAATCTAAGACGATATCTAGTCTCATATAATATCGGTATATTGCTCAGCCTTAGTGGAGGCCACTATGTGCCGGTTATAAAGATAAAAGATCAGCTGCATTTAATAAAAAACTTTCACTTCGTAAGAAAACAGACACGATAAAACACTGAGAAACAAGACAAAAAAAATGACCAGCCTGAAACAAACAACAGAAGAACAATAATAAATTCACACCAGCAGCCCAACAAAACCATTAAAACAGTCTCTTATCTCAATAACTACACGTCAATAATAAAACAGTATAACACCGACAGTATCCTCTCTTTCACTTTAAGTACATTTTCTTGCTAATATTATTTTGAATGCAGGACTTTTAGTTGTAATAGAGTATATTTGTATACTGTGGTGTTATTACTACTTTTACTTGAGTAAATGATTTAAATACCTCCTCCAGATGTTGGCTGTGATGCAGATGTGTTGTTTGTCATCTGAAAAGAGGAAGAAAAAGAGGAAAGTTGGTTGTTTTTAAGTTGTTGAGGTGTTTTATTATCATTAGTAGCTAGAGGTCTCTAATGACCCGGAAACACTAATGTGGGTAAAAGATGTTTTTAATAGAAAGCTAATAGAAGGAGCAGCTCAGTCACCTGAATTAATTGGCAATTAACTTCAAAATTATTCTAATTTACTTCTGTTTTGTCTTCACACATATAGTACAACTAGTTTGTTGTTAGCTAGAGAGAGAAATCTCTGTGATTATAAACGCTGTTAGCATGCTACCTGTGGTTGATCAGCTCAATGTCTGTAGCATCCTGTTTCCTGTATGGATGTTTACCTGCTGCTGCTTCGGGCTCCTAATGGACAAACAGGAGCTGAGAGCTTCCAACTGCCTTTATAGTGAAGGAACTCTGGACTGTACCATGTTGAGTAGAGTGCAGGGGGGATCATTGTTTTTAAAGTACCCTAAACAATATAACCAGTTAAATATTTCATTTATTACTACAATTTGAATAATTATTAGAGCTTTAGGTTGTGTTGCTTTCACGTAGAATCGTTATTTTTATTGTTTTGATTGAATATAAATTGATTAAAAGAGGAGAGACACCCCTAATGGGTGTAACACTTCACTGATATCAGCATGAAACTTCCCCAGTTGTTTACTGACATTAAGACAGTTATTTTTTGTATTACAAGCTTTCTGAAATGTTATGTTTAAAATATGCAAAGATGCATTATTTAATGGTAACTTTTGGTGAATTTAGGAGAAATCTACAGACGCAAATAGACAGATAGTAAAATAAACATATTTTGTTAATGTGTACTTTTTTATCAATAAAGTGATAATAACTTTATACTTATAGTTATTATAAATAATTTTATATTACAATAACTATAAATAAATAAAATAAAAAAAGAAAAGTTAAGTATATATACATATACATAAATAAATAAAAATGGAAAATTAATGGAAATTAAGTAATTAATTAAAAAATAAATAATAATAAATAATAAAAATAATAATCATGCTTACTTTTGGTGGATTTAAGAGAAATCTACAGACACAAATAGATAAAGTAATAAAATAAACACCTAAATGTGTATTTTGTTATTGTGTACTTTATTACAAATAACTTTATATTTATAATAACTAGAAATAAATAAATAAAAATAAAAACTGAAAATGGAACAGTAATATATAATATATATATATTTATATATATATATAAAGATGGAAAATTAATGGAAATTAATTAATTAAAAAATAGATAATAATAAATAATAAATAACATTATATTCTTAGCTCGTCATTACAGATGTCTTTTTGTTTTAAAGTGATGGAGCAGGAATCAAACCTGCAGTATTACACCAGCAGCTCCCCTTCACAATAAAAGACCTCTTCTGCTCAAACTTCTCCGTCTTTATTCCAGCCGTTGATTTTTAAAACTTTCTCAGAGTTTGAGGCTGTAAATGGGACTCAAACCTGCAGCCTTCCTGCTAGCAGCTGACTGAGCTGCAGCTGCTTCACTCTTTACTCTGTTATTGGCTTTCAAAACAGCCTTTTAGAAGTAGAGATGTGACTTGATCCCAGCACCTCTAAACCTATCTGCTCTGCTGATTGAGCCATTGAGTCTTCATGTGCGAGAGCTTTTTCAAGCCCTTTTCCTTCAGATGCCGTCTCTTGATTGTCAAAAGCAAAAAGCGTTGTGTCAAATCCAAAAACACCACAACTGAGTGCAGCTGCGTACTGCAGTGAGCTAACAGCCTCAACACTCTTCTCTTGAAGCTTTTCAATATTTCCACTACATGGAAGCTTTGAAAACACACTTGCAAATTAGGAATCTGAAAGGAAACTTGAACCTGTGACCTCAAGTTCTTCATGCGAGCTCTTTGCCCATTCAGCCACTGAGTCTAATTATTCCCTGATATTTTTTCTTTCTTTTGGATGCAGGCACTTAAACATGCAACCAGACATTTAATCATCAGCGTATAAAAGACTAGATTCTCTCCGCGCATTAGGGAACAGCTTTTTCTTTTCACGCCAGTGAATTGGAGGATGCTCCAGCTTGTCTGTTGCAAAATAAAAAACACCTGGAGGAGTTCAAAAACACAACGTCTGGGGCTCTGACGAGGTGCTGATGTGCTGCAGCTACCGGACCTGATCGTGTCCCTTTGCTTTACATTTAAAGGGACTATTTGTAACTGTCAGAAATGCTTGTTAACAGAGACACCTGTGGCCGTTAAGTCAACGAAAGTCAGCGTCGCACTTGCTCGCTCTACATAGACATGAATGAGCATCGCTCAAAACAGTGAGGCGACACACGCCAGCTAAAACCACAATATCACTCTATGTTTCAGCTGCTTGGCAGTAATGTTAGCTGACCAGACCAAGGTCTCTCCATGAACATGATTTAGATCTGATCCTAGTGTTGGCTTTTCCTGCCTCAGCCCCGCGGGGCTCCGCAGCGAGTAACGTTGTCGTCTCCGACCGTAGCCGGAGGGAACAGGGGATAACGTTTCTCGCTACGGAGCCCCGTCACTTCACAAGACACGGGAAACCTCTGTTGGTCTGGAGGAGCTGCAGCAGTTATTTCTGCACAAACGTCCACTGTACATTCACTAGATATTCTCAGAGCTAAACTAACTCTTCTGCAGTGTGGAGTGAGCGCACATGAACGTGAGGTGGAGTGAGAACGCGCGCGTTGTGTGAGTGAAGACAGGCAGGCAGCGGAGCGGTCTGAACAGCGTAGCCACACGCGAGCGCGCATGGGATCGCGACCCGGTAGATTTATACGTGTAAAAAGTTACAGTCCCTTTAAAGGTTCAGTGTGTAGGATGTGGCGGCATCTAGTGGTGAGGCTGCATATTGCAACCAACTGAAACTACTCCAGTTGACCAAGCGTGTTGGAGAACTACGGTAGCTGACGCAAAAACGCAAAAACGTGAATATACCTACCTGGAGTCAGTGTTTGGTTTGTCCGTTCTGGGCTACTGTAGAAACATGGCGGAAGAAGATCCGCTCCCTATGTAGGTATACTAAGTGCAAAGAACGTATATCGCCGAGAAGTGAAAGTCAATTGTTCGTTCCATTGCAACATCAGCGCCCAGCAGCAGAGCTACACTTCCACCATTTTGGACTGAAAGCGACTACCAGACGGCAGTAAAACATTCGCCTACAAAGATGCCGCACAAAAGTAAAACTAGATTATTTCTATTCTATTGTCATATCCAACCGAAATGGCCTGTGTTGAACAATGAAGATATTATTAATATAATAAGCGTGTTCAGTCCAAAATGTAATTCTACACACTGTTTCTTTAAAGACATTAAGATTGACTTTACTGTTAACCTGTTTACATTTCTGGCATTATGTACTTTTGATTTTTGCACCTTATTGATAATCTTTACTGTTTATATTTTGTTAATACTTTATATTTTCACCATTGTACTGCAAATCCCGCTAGGATAAATAAAGTTGTATCTTATCCATAGTTTGAGAATATTTAACTTTTCCTAAAATCTTCAGTTCCACATGGAAATTCTGATTATCGTCTAATATCAGCATGCTGGTTTTGTTATAAAAGTGTAAACTGACTGTGGCTAAAGATTAATCTTCACATCTGAAATCACAGTGACAATATCACAGCGACATCACACATCAGATACAAAATAAGCAGTCACATGTTTCAGGACTGAAAAACAGGAATATTATTCCAAAATTTCATACTTTCCAACAACATTTCAGAGGAGTGAACGTTTTTTTTTAAAAAGCAGTCACCATTATGTCAGTGGGTCGGTCCTGTACGCAGCATCATCTCCAGTGAACTGAAAGACAAAGAGCAGAAAGTAAACGGTCAGCTCACACAAATCACAAAAAACATCATATTTCCCACTTACCTTAAAGGTCCCATATTATAAAAAAGATTTCTGTCCATTTGTGATGTCACAAATATACAATATTTAGACCCTTTACGCAGATTTAAATGTAAACATTCTAAATGAGTCCCAGTTTATTCCTGGTTGCAGTGGATGTGAATGTCTTCAGCTGACAGGAAGTGCACATGGACCCAAGCTGTTGCCTAGCAACGTAATTCTGTTGCAATTTCGTCTCAACTCCGTCAAAATGCGCTAAAGCGGAGCGTTTGAGACAGTTTTTTTATTTGGATGCAGAGCTACCGGTTTGATCGGAGTTATGAAAACATCTGATTTATGAAACAGTCACACAATATTGAAACGAACTGGGTTGATTGTAGAATAATAAACATTAAAGGTCCCATATCGTGCTCATCTTCAGGTTCATACTTGTATTTTGTGTTTCTACTAGAACATGTTTACATACTTTAATGTTCAAATAACACATTATTTTCCTCATACTGTCTGTCTAAATATAACTGTATTCACCCTCTGTCTGAAACGCTCCGTTTTAGTGCATTTCAATGGAATGGCAACGGAATTGCACTGCTAGGAAACAGTTTGGGTCCATGTTTACTTCCTGTCAGCTTATGTCATTCACATTCACTGCAACAGGGACACATTTAGAATGTTTACGTTTAAAACTGTGAAATTGTCTAAATATTGTAAATTTGTGACATCACAAATGGACAGAAATCCTGACGGCTTGTTTCAAATGCAGAGTTTCTGAATACGGGCTGTGTATATTTCTCTGTGTATTGAGCATTTTGATACTTTCACAATATTTATACATCACTTAAACCTGCTATATAATATAAAAGACATGAAAATCTCACTTTTTACAATATGGGACCTTTAACATCCATTCAATGAGTAACATTTATTTGCATAACACCACTGAAAATAACAGTTACAAGAGGCTTTACCATTAATTCATTCATTCCATCAATAATACCAACTGCATACTACACAACTGCATAAACACATAATGTAAACAAACAATCTTTTTACGGATCCTTACATTTCTGTTTGTGTGTGGGATGCTGGAAGAGTGATTAACATCTTAAATTCAGTGTAAAATGTAACTAATGAAGGACCAATATTCAAATAAATCAACAGTGGAATACTTCAATAAAGATGAGAATAATAAAGACTGATTGTGGTGAACGGGGGAATAAGACTCCTCCACACCTGGCAACCAGCAACGCAACAAGAGGAAATATAGGTCAACGTCCAAAAATACAAACAGGACTAATGTCTCGCCAAAACTACTCTATCAACAAAACACCCGCCTGATGCTTTTCTCCCAAAGGACGCCACGTTTAACTTCACCGGCTGAGCTGTTTTTAGGTTTGGTTAATGAGGTACAGTCCGTGAAGATACTGGTATCATATGAAACTATAAAACCTGATGAGTCCGTTGGTACCAACCATGTTTGATACAGTTTTACATGCGTGGTTAACACTGTAAAACAAAACAAACAAAACCATCATGGTTTGGTGAACATCAGTGAATGTTGACTTTTAGTTTCAGTTTCCTGGGGAAAAGTCCTGTGTTTGTTCAACCCATTCGCTAAACCAGGAGTCTACAACCTGCGGCTCCGGAGCCACATGCGTCTCTTCAGCTCCTCTCCAGCGGCTCCCCGTGGATTTTTAAAATGGAAATGAAAAACTGTTTTTTGTTTACGTTTTCATTTTTATTTATCATTGTTTTAGGACTATTGTACGACGGTGCGACGGAGGATTAGGGCCACATTGAGGAAGAAAAATAAATCTGAGATTTAGAGAATAAAGTCCTAATATTATAAAGTAGTAATTCTACGTGTTAAGTTATGACTTTATTCTTAAGTTATGACTTTATTCTGTAAATCTCAGATGTGTTTTTTCCCTCAATGTGGCCCTAATACTCCGTAGTACATTGTCTCTTTGTCCCTAACTGCATTAGACTTATATACTATCTACTTAGACTATAAACTGTGTTACCTTCATCACAATGATCACATGTTTTGCGGCTCCAGACAGATTTTTTTTTTGTTTCCTAAAATGGCTCTTTTGATAGTAAAGGTCGCTGACTCCTGATCTGTACCCTGACCTCCCACCTTAGTGGATTTTCTCGCTTTTTATACTCGTTGTTATGCCACATAAATTTCAATAACATTACTATTAGGGCTGTCAAAGTCAAACACATTAACGCAAATTTGTTTTAATGCCACAAATTTCTTTAACATATTAATGCAACTTGCGTTACTTGTCATACTAGCTTGTCACAAACCAAACTTACGCTAAATTTTGGCGATGAAAAACTGTCATGTCCATTTTCAAAGGGGTCCCTTGACCTCTGACCTCCAGATGTGTGAATGTAAATGGGTTCTCTGGGTACCCACGAGTCTCCCCTTTACAGACATGCCCACTTTATGATCATCACATGCAGTTTGGGGCAAGTCATAGTAAAGTCAGCACACTGACACACTGACAGCTGTTGTTGTCTGTTGGGCTGCAGTTTGCCATGTTATGATTGGAGCATATTGTTTTATGCTAAATGCAGTACCTGTGAGGGTTTCTGGACAATATCTGTCATTGTTTTGTGTTGTTAATTGATTTACAATAATAAATATATACATACATTTACATAAAGCAGCATATTTGTCCACTCCCATGTTGATAAGAGGATTAAATACTTGGCAAATCTCCCTTTAAGGTACATTTTGAACAGATTAAAAACGATTAATCGCGATTAAATAGTTTAATCGATGTACAGCCCTATTTATAACTAACACATAATTATATCCTACACTGGCAAACTGTTATAAATCAGTAGTTGTTTATTAGAAAGTTATCTAACCCTATAAATTTGCTTGCCAACACTACATCGTTAGTGTCTAATGTCAAGTTTAGTCAAGTTAAAAGTTGATACCGCAAGTATAAATCAAAGTCATCATAAATGTCCATGGGGTGTTGCCGATGCAAAACAGACGGTATAATTCACTCCTTCAAGTTATCCCACCTTTCAAAATGATGCGCCATGCCAACCGCTATTTTTCACCTTTCACCACGGCTAGCTGTAAGATAAGAAGATAAGAAGGTGTAACTTGTGTCTACATTGGAACTATTTCAGCTGGTGCAATCATTTAAATGTTAGCAGCTTGCAAACTAACGTTAGGAAATGCATATAGCCGGTGTGGATGTTTAAACTTACAGCAGAGAGCATTGAGTCTGTGTGGATATTTGTTCCTCTTGTTTTTGTAATGCAGGCGGTTTGTTGAACATCAAAAGCATCATCAAAGCTGCAGCTGTAGTTTAACTGACCCAGAGGACGTTCAGGGTCACAATCTGTGGTTTAGCAAATTATGCCGGCTAACAAAGAACATACAGACGGATACATATCTGTATATCTGCATATGTGAGTGTGTGCGTGTGTGTTTAATGTGTGTTTTGCGTGACCTCCTTGCTGCCGTCACGACTCTGCAGATTTCCCAGAGGCCTCGTGGATCTGAACACCATCTTTGTTCCAGAAGTTTATTCTCCACAGATTGTTGCACTGCATGCAAAAACAAAACAAAACAGAAAGTAGATAGTGAAGTTATTTACCGCCGTGTCTAGTTTAAAAGTAACGGAGCAGCGGAAGAGAGATAATTTACTGTGTTTTTAATTCAACTCGTTTCAGGTTTAAATTAAGCGTTGACATCTTGTGATCAGGCAGCTCACACTTGATTTAAAATGCTCCCCACTTCACCGAAAAACTAATTCCTGAAAGGATTTGTGATGCAATTAAAGAAGGGAAATGAGCTCTGCCTCCGTGCAGAGTGTTTGTTTTAAAGCAGTTTTATCTGAAACGCTGCTGCAACGAGACGAGGAGACACTTCTTCACTGACTGAGACACCGAATACCAACAAAACACATCCTGTACATTTACTGAGTATTACTGAAGTACAATTTGATCATACTTGTACTCTACTTGAGTATTTCCATTTTCTGCTACTTTATACTTGACTACATCTCAGAGGGAAATATTGGACTTCACTACATTATTTGACTCTTATCGTTACTTTTACACATAAAAACATGATATTACTTATACGATATGAAGCAGTACTATACGACTAATCTACCCAGTAGTACAGAAAATATCTCAAATTGGCTCCACATTGACGAACTACAACAAATAAAATGCTTTTACATTATGTGTATGCATGAACATATATGTATGTTTATATGCCTATATAAATGTATATGTATAAGTGTATATACGTGTACATATCGTGTACATATGTTTATGAATCTAATGTACAAACTTGAATACAGTATCCAACGTAGTTGTTATATCTCTGCCCACCTTTTTTATTTATATATATATAGTATTAAGTACTCAACAAATCTCCCTTTAAGGTACAGTTTTAACTTCAATTCAATATTTTAATCGTTCGGCAGCCCTAATTATCATATAAGACACAAAAAAGCAGCCAATCTTTCTAATTCAGAAGATGGAATAAGCTGATATTTGGCATTAATACTTGAAAAATGACTTAAACGATTAATTATCCAAATTGTTTTTTCCATTGATTGGCTAATAGAGGGCTGTATTAGACTGAATTATATATATTTATTATATGTTTTCTTCTTTTAAACACCTCACAAAATAACGCAGTCCACTACAGCAAACTTCAGCCTCGGTAAAAATGTTTTTCTGTATTATACTCCATAAACAAACAGTAAAAAACAATAACACAGTGACCCATACTATAAAGTAAACACAGACAAACACGATTGATTGTGATTTAATATTTTAATTGACAGCCTTAGTTAATTATAACTACGAGATTCAGAATGCAGTCTAGTTGTTTGGGAAAGTTCGGGCTGCGAAATGGCTTGAAGATGAATCTGCATTATGAGTACCCCTTTAAAATAAAACGAGCACTGAAGCTTTTAAAAGGTAACCTCCCTAAAATCCAGTCTGTTTTACTGAGTTGCGGTCTGTTGGCGCTCCGTCCAGAGAAAAACTACATTTGTTTACTTGTTTGTGATCACAAGACGGTCACCATGTGACCTCAACACAACAGGCTTCTTATCCTGATGTCCAAAAATAACCGTTTGATAATCACGAGAAGGATTTATTTAATCTTGTCACAACAAACGATTATCCAGCGACTCAACAAGCTGTCAGACCGGTTTCTCTTTCCAGGAATCACGCAAAGTTAAAACTGGTATTTTTATCAGCGCCGAGCGCTCATGGCGTCACATTTATCATCAGATAAAAACTCTCTGGCTGTGGATTTCAATACGTCTCAGTGTCGTCGGTGTCTGACAACCTGCCTGCAGGCCTGTAAACACTGCAGTCATAGAGGCAGCAGGACAACGGCTCGTTTGTCGACTCCGCTCGTCAAATGAGGACAAGGCGTCCTCGCGCTGCCTCTGACATTTCTGCTCCTCCTGTGGCGTCTATATCTGGGCCGATGAAGGTCGATGGAGGTCGAATGTGATTTCAGACGCCGAGCGGAGAGACGGAGGCCGTGATTTTGTATCCGGCTGCTACCAGACGACCCAGTTGTCACTTCGTCAGGTTACGACTCCTTTCTACAAAACAAAAACCTTCCAGAACAAACGACAGAGTCCTGAGGAAGGACCTCAGATCAGCCCCTGATGCATCTAATCTGCTCTTTTCTAATAAAAATCGAACTACTACGTCCTCTGAATCCGTCTCTTTTCTCTTTCTCCCCCTTTCATTTCTTTGCTTGTTTCAGGTGTCGATGTAGAAGTGCTCTCTGTGCTGCTGGTCCCTGTGAGAAGGTTGCTAATTTTCTAATTTTATTCTGCCGTTGAACACACAGCACATCAATCTCTATGAGTGACAATTTAAATGGCTGAAATGTAATCTACAAAGACGGAGGAAGAGAAGAATAAAGGGACATAAGAGAAGACTTGATAAAGAGGAAGAAAAGAGGTGAAAAGAACCATAAAAACAAAGATGAGGAAGATTCACAGAGAAGAAGGAAATTTAGCCGACTCGCTTTGTTTTATACAACACAGTCGCCAGAAAAAATGTTGGTGTTGTACGTTTCTGAAAAACCTCGGGATCGTTGAATGTCGATGTTTCTGAAAAATATGTAAATACGTTTCATATCAGCCTCGTATCACGCTAACAGAAACGTACAATGACACGTGGTTAATGTGGAATGATTGGTTAGGATTAAGCAACAAAACGACTTGGTTAAGGTTAGAAAAAAGATCATGGTTTGTGTAACAACATAACGCAACAACGTAACGTACAACGTAACGCAACAACGTAATGCAACAACGTAATGCAACAACGTAATGCAACAACGTAATGCAACAACGTAACACAACAACGTAACATACAACGTAACGCAACAACGTAACGCAACAACGTAACGCAACAACGTAACGTAACAACGTAACGTAACACCATAATGTATTGCCGTAATGTAACACCATAACGTAACATCATAATGTATGTAGTGCAACAAAGTAGCTTAACAACGTGGCTTAACGACGTAGCGTAACGACGTAGCGTAACGACGTAGCATAACGACGTAGCGTAACAAGGTAACAAGGTAACGTAACAAGGTAACGTAACAAGGTAACAAGGTAACGTAACAAGGTAACGTAACAAGGTAACAAGGTAACGTAACAAGGTAACGTAACAAAGTAACCCAACGCCGTAACATAACACCATAATGTAACGCCATAATGTATTGCCGTAATGTAACACCATAACGTAACGACGTAACAGAACAACGTAACAGAACAACGTAACAGAGTGACGTAACAGAACTAGCGTAAAGAAATATCAACCGCCCTTCGCGGACTTTCTTACATAATGTTACGTAACAAGTGTAAAGTCAACATTTACTTCTGGTTTCACGCAGGACACGGACAGCGGTCGAAGTAAACTCAACTCCCGTTGGAGATAAGAACAAGCGCATATTCGTAATAGCTGCGACCGCGTACGTTGATGCATCCACGCGTGTATACGTTCACACAACCTCACTAACACTTGACCTCAATGTCAAAATGAAAGATGAACTCCCTGCTGAGATGATGCCTCCCAAGAGAGAAATGGGTCATGAGTTTGGTATGTGACATTTGGTTATAAGCCACACCCCCTTTTTGCCAAATGGCATAAACACCAAGACACACCTTTACACCCACACACTTGACCTACATGGGCGAAAACTGTGGGGCGGGGAAGTGGTTGTGGACGGACCGACGGAGTGAGCTGAAGATCTGGTTCTACGCCGCTCTGTGTGCGTGTCTGCACCAACAGCTGATTTAAAGTTATTAATAACATGAGTCAGAGGAAACGACGTGGCGTTCAGCCGTGTTAACATGCTGCTGTTTGTTTGGTGAACAAACTCTTCAGATCTGGTTCTTCCTGTCGGCCGACCGCCTGCAGCATATTTTAATACCTCGCACACTCATTAAGTGAGTCAACAGAACGGTTAGAGTTAACTCTGGGTGTGTTTACATTTATAATCTCTCAGCCAACAGAAACTGATTAACCAAAATATTCCACCAAACCGTCAGAAGTTTATCAGCTCCTTGTCGGTTTAACCTGGCGTCACAGAACCGGCCGAACTGGTGCAGTTTAACGATGTTGTCTCACCAAAAATATTTCACCACTTGCCTCCTGCACCCGGAGGAAAGACAGATATTAGACTAAATAATCCTGCAAAAACTGAATTAAAACACCAGAAACTTTTATTCTTTCTGACACGTATGATCGTTTAATCTCTTATTCGAACACACTTTCATCTGAAATGTTTTTTTACTTGATTTGTGCTTTTATTTTCTTAATGACATGTAATTAATTTTACCTTTTTTTACTTCTGGTCACGTTTAATGTATTTTATTCACTTATATTTTCTTCCATTTGTATTTTTGTTGGTTTATACTTTAATATCTCAACAAATATCAGATGGATTTTTATGAACTTTGGTGCAAACATTCATGCATTCATGTTACTGTCTGGATAAATTGTGATAACTTTGATGATCCTCTGACTTTTCATCTAGCGCCACCGTCAGGTCAACATTTTAACACGTCCAATTCTTTGGTTTATGACTAAATACCTGCAGAACTAAGTAAACCTACGTTGGGAGTTTATTTTGAAAATAGACTGTCTGCATGTAACGAGCGAAAACCGCATCTTTCCTGTGAACACAGGAATTTATTTTGAAAAGACACTATGCACGTAACAAGTGAAAACAGGATGTTTTCTGTGAACACTTAAGTTTATTTTGAAAAGACACTATACACTACGTTTCCTGTGAACACTGAAGTTTATTTTGAAAAGACACTGTACACGTAACGAGTGAAAACTGCAAGCTTCCTTTGAACACTGAATTTTATTTTGAAAAGACACTCTGCATGTAACAAGCGAAAACTGCATGCTTCCTGTGAACATGGGAGTTTATTTTGAAAAGACACTATACACTACGTTTCCTGTGAACATTGACGTTTATTTTGAAAAGACACAATACACGTAACGAGTGAAAACTGCAACCTTCCTGTGAACACTGAAGTTTATTTTGAAAAGACACTGCATGTAACAAGCAAAAACTACATGTTTCCTGTGAACACAGGAGTTTATTTTGAAAAGACACAATACACATAACGAGTGAAAACTGCATGTTTCCTTTAAACACTGGAGTTTATTTTGAAAAGACTCGTCATAGAGCGTCATAGTTTGAAGCATAGGGCCACTGATCAAGCGTCAGTATTTGACGAGTTGGGAGTGAGAACGTGTTGCAATATTACTATACTATTACTATAATCTGTATTAATAATCTAAACCTACAAACTAAAGCTGTTAAACACCAGTAAATGTTGTGGAGTAAAAAACACGAAATGGAAATACTCAAGTAAAGTTCAAGTACGGCAAAACTGTACTTAAGTACTTGAGTAAATGTACTTCCCACCACTAAAAATAAAGATTATTATTATTTAATATGTCAAGATGGACCTCAGAATAATTAAATAGATGACTGAGAAGCCAGATATTAAAGTTAATGAATGTCAATAGAGAAGTTATTGATGAGGCTTCAGCTCTAGAAGGCAACTAGTTCTTGTACGTTTGTGGTTTTCTTGTAGTTAAATGAAGGATTGTGTGACTTTCTAGTTGTTCTGCGTTGATCTCGTATTTACGGCCCGATCAGGTTTGACATGAGAGCTGAAGACGTCCTCAGTGGGACCGAAACCGAAGAAACCAAACACGTCCAGGTCCTGTTGTCTCATTTCTCCGTTTCACTTTTAATTTAGTTCTGGTTTTGATTTAATTAAAAGTTTAGAGGAGGAACAATAAAACACTGAGTCAAAAGGTTCCTCATGAAGCGCCTCGTGGGGACGACAGGAAGTGTGAACGTACTCGTGTCACTTAGTTTTGTTGTTTGTACGATTAAAGTTATTCTGAGCCGCCGTGCCGCCGTTCTCCTCTGTTCTGACAACAGTGTTAAATTATAAAAAGCTGTTTAATGACACAGAGTATACGTCTGAGGACTGAACACGTCTTTGTTTGCTGCTTTTACAGGTAGAAGAAAAGAAAAAATGTATCTGATTGATTTCTCTCTGCAGCGCTTCACGAGCATGTTTCCTTTACCAGCTGATTTATTGTTTTACTACCTCTGGTGTTGATTTACGAGAAAAAAAACTCAGATTTTTCCCCTTTTTTTAGATTAAAGTGGTACATTTTCAAGAAAAAAACTCAGAAATTTATGAGAAAAAAACTTGAATGTTGTCTGAGATTATAAAGTCAGAAATCTGCAAGAAAAAAACACGGAAAAACACCACACCAAATCAGACGAAATAATGCAGGTTCACCAGAAACTCCTTCAGCTCAGGCTCCAGCTGGGCCTCCGGCAGCGACCAACCCGCCGCGGACAGACCCAGATCCGGCTTCGTTACAGCCTTCGACCTGCAGTCGGAGCTCCGGCGGAAGGTGGAGAGCTCCGCGCACGGCCAACACCGACACCACGCTGCTGGAGGCCCAGGTCGTATTGCTGGGCCCGCTGGAGGGAAGAGAGGCACGGGAGAACCAGAACCAGGACTGAGCGGGGCAAGCTGTCAGACCCCGCTGCAGTAAAATGAGAGGTTTTCTAAAAGGACTCTGGTGCTCAGAAACACTACCGCTTTGATCCACAGGGACCGCCAAAATCAACACAAAAGTTCCTCGTAGTAATTTTAAGTAAAAGCAACAGCGTAGAAATAAAGTAAACTAAGCAAGCCTACGTTGGAAGTTTATTTTGAAAATAGACTGTATGCATGTAGGAGGACGAAACATGCCAAAATTATTATTTTTTTAAATAATATAAATAAATAAAAATATCATTAAATTAAATTAAATGAATCATTAAATTAAAAATAAATGTAGCCATTAAATAAATTGATAAAATGTTACATAAATTGATATTTCTGTTTAATTTGCTTCTTTAATTAATATTTATTTGTACTAATTCCGTTATTTATTTACTCCTCCGTTTAATTTTCCCTTTTATTTATTTATGTATTTATTTTTATAATCTTTTAAATATATTTATTTATTTTTGAATTTATTTTTTATGTATTTATTTATTTTTGCACAATTTTCCCTTTTCACCCCTTATTTATTTACCCAAACTTATTTATTTCTGTATTCTTTTATATTTACACATTTCTTTATGCATTTCTGTATTTAATAAAAGTATAAAAGTAAGTTAGTAGTATGTATAAAAGCATAACATTATATCATAATTTATTTGTTGATTTATATCTATTTATATTTATAAGTATAAAAGCATTAAAATATACTTAAAGTACCAAATGTAAAAGTACTCAGAATCGCCCCGTCCTGCTGCAGTGTGAACTTTAAAATGAGAATGTTCTTTGTGTAGAAAAGTGACTTCAATTCACACAACCAGACCGAAGTTTAAATATATACGTAACACTCACACACCTACACACACGGGGAGGTCAAAGGTCACACATAGGCGAGGAGCTGGTTGGGGGTTCAGCGTCTTGCTGCAGGGCACTACAGCAGGAGGAGATGGTCGTTAACAGAATGTGCTTCTGTCTGTCTGTGAGCTCGTTATCACTTTCTGCTGTGCAGACGCTGGACGACCTTGATGGAGGGGGAGGGGGGCGTTCGTTTGATGTTACTGTGTGTGTGTGTGTGTGAGGGGGGCATTACAGGACAGCGTGTGTGTGTGTTCTTGTGTGTATTATCTGGCAGGCTGTCCAGTTTCTGCTTCACCTCGACACACTGAGTTTTGAACAGATAAAAAATGTGTGATTATTTTGTGATTAATAGTGATTATATATTTTAATCGATTGACGGCCCTAGTTGAGTGTCTTCATTGTTATGTAAAAAAAAAAAATGTTTGGATGGATTTATTAATTTTTTGGGAGAAATATGAATCATGTTCTGTTTAAATGGAAACATGTTCTATAGTTGGGTGGACGATCTGTTACTGTCCGTTGGTTTGGAGAAACTTAGACTTCCCTTTAAGGGTTCCCTCAATTCTTTTGAAAAGTCTTGGAAACCTCTTCGAAACCACATTGAATCTCTGACCTCCTCGCCTCGCTGTGACGACTGAGCCTCCATATTTGTTTTGTTGGATTGGCGTTGTTATTTTTTTTAATCTCTATTATATTATTATTTTTTTTTACTACCTTATTTATTTTTATTTTATTTTATTTATGGGTTATTTATTTTGTGTATATGTGAATATTGTATGTGTTTCACTATTTCATTGGTGTCATTGCTGCCTTAAAGCTGCAGTAGGAGAGATTGGAGCAAATATGATTTTAAAAAGTTATTTTTATAAAACGGTCGCTATATCTTGACAGCAGTACATGAAACAGGTAACATGAAACAAATCATGTTCCTCTGTGTCCTCCGGTGCTCCTAACGGCATCTGCAAGATTTCACAGACCGGAGGAAAACAAGCAGTAAGAGCTGATCTGAGGTCTGCTGTCCAGCCGCCGTCTATGAGAGCCGGCTGTCAATCACTTTGAACTCCGACCAAACGGTGAAACTAGGCAGCGCTGATCAAATATGAATCAATATTCTGTTACGTTAATGTCTATTTCTCTCCTCAGATGTTCTCAGAATCATCTTGTAGCGCGGTTTAGCTGGAAAATGAGAAATTATTATGGAGTTTTTTGCCCAATGATGCCAAATATATACTGCCTACTGCCACTTTAAGTCTTATAACTATTAGCGTTATATTAGTTATTTCCTTTATTGTCGGGGTGGGAGGGAACAATGGATGAAAAATTGAAAACTACTTATTTGCTCTGTAATTTATACGCCTTGCAATGTTCTTCCAATTAAGAAAAATGGATCATGAAGCTAAAATGTCACTGAGAGGTGGAGATATTTTAGAGTACGCTCTCTATATATGAAAAGTGTGTTACTTCTGATGTTGATAATAAATTGAATTCAACTGGCAAATACACACAAAGGCAGTGTGTGTGTTTGTCGTCACTCCAGAGACACACGCACACTCTTGGATATCCGGTATCAGGTTTTAGAGTCGAGGTTCAGGTCGGCCCCCTGCTCGCCCCCGAGACGTTCGTATCGCCAACGCCACCGCAAACCCCCCCCTCCACCTCCCGGGACGTCCTGACATCTGCCAAGAGCCTGAAAATGAGTGTGTGTGTGTGTGTGTGTGTGTGTGTGTGTGTGTGTGA
>CAKAOI010030734.1:0-63947 GCA_916701655.1 Sebastiscus albofasciatus | reverse complement strand
TATATGTATAAATAAGTATAGGTGTATACCTATATATTTAGTTTGCATGTCATGACTGCCGGAGTTGCACTACTGGACTTCTTTTGTAGTAATTGCACAATTCACTTGTATTGTCTAAGTTATTATAATGTTGTACATAGCTTTTTAATGTCACCTCTCCAATTTCTTTAATTTTCTATTTAATTTTATATGCATTCAAATAGTTCTTATTGGTTTTCTAACCTCTCAGCCTATCTCTGTGCTGCTGAAACATGTACTGTAACACATTTCCCCTCCATAAAGTTGAATGTTATCGTCTCTTATCTTATCAAATAGTTGAGATTTGTCATAAAAGGACAATAAAATTAAAGTTTGTAATCTGTTTTTTTTTTTTTCATTTCCCAGGGATGCAATTTGGATTCTTGTGAAGCAGTGAAATCTTAGTGTTTCCAGGTCAAAGACACGCTCACAAAGCCACAGCGTTTCACAAACTGCAGACTCATACCGAGCGAAAGACAATCCCTGGCTCGTGGCAATTAGCTTCCTATAATTTCATTTCTCTGTAATTACTTAATCATTGCATGAGAACTGAAGCGTAGTCATACTTCAAACAACAGTGGCACTTGAGATTCACAGACTGAAGGCACATGGCCTCATTCAGTGGTAATTACTTTTATTAATTACTGAAGGAACACAATGAGCCTCCACTTTTGAATCGCAGTGTGAGGATAATAGAAGCTCAATATCCTCGGCTGGCATATATCATTAAGTATAAGTAAATTCTACAGATACGGCCTGTGTAAGTGTTGCCATCATATTGTAAAACACAGTCCAATTATTGGTTTTATTCTGTGTATCATTTTCAAATAAAATATGAAAGTAAGCAACTTATCTTCTTGCTGCAGTGTCAACTAACACTGCTGATTTTCATAATGTGTCATTTAATGCTGTTTGTAATATGGAGCTTTACATTAAGGTGCTGCTGTCTCAGTATTCATCTAACTCTAAAGCAAGGAAATGCTGTATGTATGTATGTATGTATGTATGTATGTGTGTCCTTCGCATATCTCGAGAACCGTTCATCCGATCTACTGCACACTCGCCAGAAATATTGCTGGGGACTCAAGGACATGCAGTGTTGAATTGAATTGGTGCAATTTTGGACACGTTCAATATTAATAAACGTTGAATAGACAAGCGATAGCACTCTGTGCAGTAGTGTGTGTGTGTGAGGGTGGTGTGTGGGAGGGGGGCTTCAGGGCTATGTGGACTCAGTCAAGCATGTTGTCTGCAGTGGGCCTTAAATCCATGCTCTTCTTTGAAATCGCGGTGGTCATGTCAAAACTAACATGCCGATTTGGAAATTACCTCCACTAAGTGTATTCCCCCAATGTTTCTGACCATGATTAGCCACAACCTGGGTGGATTTAGTGATTTGGGGGTCCCAGGCAAACATCGTCTTGCTTTTCTTTTCACCCTTTCTCGAACTGGGAATGTAGCAGTGGTAGAAGTACTCAAAACTTTTTTCTGAAGGAAAACTACTAACTATAAATAGAAAAACAATTTTAAAAGATATGATATTTCAGGGTACAATAAGTTAGACTAGTAACATGATTCAATATTTTTCATATCTATACATCATAATGCCCTGTTAGTTGGGGGCAGTTGCCTACATTGACTAACAGTAAAGTTTGTCCCTATTTGTTGTTTTTCTGACAGTAAGTAGCAGTGATTTGGGTGTGTTTCTTCCCATGAACCAGAGTGTATTCCACCGGTGTTTCTGAGTAGCAGTGACTTTGGTGTGTGATGCAACTATGTCGTGGCGGGTGTATTGCTCAGGACCCAAGGAAGCACAGTGTGGAGTGTGAAGTTGTTTCTGTGAGCGGTTCTTCGCAAAGATGCAAGCAGCAATACAGTGCCACAGGCCAAGCATTCAGGCCATTCTGAACAGGCATGTTTTGAACAGGTACTGCACTAGTAGGCCTAGTAAGGAGTTCCATTATTACCATGGCCTCAGTAGATTAGGGAAACTTTGCAGTTTTCCATCAATGAGTTTTATTACTTTAGAGTGCCTTTAGCGTGTTTGTTACAGCAGGCCAGCTGCTTCCATCATCTCCGTCATAAACTGTCACTGGTAAAATAAACCCCAATAATTCAGTTGACTGCATCCTGTACAGCATAGGAATGTGTAACCTACAGTATGTGTTCTTCACTTATGTGAGAGAAAATGAGAATGGCTTCATTACACACATGATTTAGAGCCGTTAGCGTTACTCAATACTTTTGCAAATCCAACCTGTTGAAAGACGTCATAAAGACTTAAAACTGAAGGAGACGGAGGTTTCCTGAAACCGCACACACATATTAACACACACACGCACACACACACAGACACACATACACAAACATACACAAACACACACCTTCCTCATAAAGACACAAATCACAAGCTAAGCTTTTTGTTTCTTTCTCGATCAAGATTTCCCCTGTGGTGAATTAGAGTCTCAGCATTATTTGAAACCAGACAAACCAGCCAACACCACACACAACACACACACCTACACATACTCCCACACACACACAAACGCGCGCACCCACACCAACGAAATGTTTTGCCATGGGGACCAAAGACCCAATTAACTTTATTACTGACATTACAGCTGGAGACAGTGGGAAGACAGATTACATAACACACACACACGTACGTACACACACACACACACACACACACACGCACACCCCCACCTCTCACACACACACACACACACACACACACACACCATGGAGTTAGATAGCATTGCAACAGCATTTTACATTTTATGGCCCACCTGCTCTACACACGCACACACACACCCATTATTACAAATATGAAACATATATAATGCATGGGTTCACAGAAAAGAACACAGAGATTAAGAGTTCATTAATATTAACTGACAGCTACAGTGAACCCGCCACAAACAGAAACACGCAACGTGAAACATTTAAAATGTTGCTTTCTAAAATGTGAAGTTAACAACGTGTTGACTTTGGTTTAAAGTCAAACAAAGATGCGAGATCTGAGATGCAAACTGTCTCAGTTCATGACCTCCATTAGCCCTGATATTAGACCCTGATATACATGTCCACTAACCTAATTTCTTAAAGGTGCTAAATGCAAAATTGGGAGCATTTCCATTGCCTCCGTACGGCTCTCAACATGGCGACAGCTGAGCTGGTAGCTTGCAATTTACGGTGCTAATAGCGCCAACGGTGAAAACAACGGCAACAGTGCTGACAGAGCTCACAGGGAACCGGAGGGTGGGTGCTACGCTTCCGCGACGATAAGTCGGGACGACGTTATCAGCTGTAAGCAGTGCAGAGCGGCAGCTGTGAGCTAGCCAGTGGGACACACTCACGTGCACCAAAATCACGCATGGCCAGCCCGCCGATATCAACGAAGCACAGAGAAGCTCTGATTACAATACCTACAAAGGGAGAGTGACTTCATTCAAGTAGACATTATACTCCACTTTATCTTTACATAGCAAATATTTGTGTGCGTCTATATTAATGCTCTGGATATCGTATAGAGAATCTATAATCTTGAGGGCTGAACCCTACACTTGGCAGGGTTAAACTTGTAACACTGGTAAACTGATATTTGATTGAGATTTTTTCAATATGTTTGGTGTTTTTAATAATTTTTTTTTGTTCACCGCAAAAAGAAGCCTCATATATTTGGGTAAAATGATTGCCTTTGTGTGTTGTTTTATTGTGTTTTTTTGGTGTCAGCATCTAGTACTCATTGGCAGAACTGTAGAGTTTTGTTTCTTCTTCCCTCTAATCGATACTAGTCCTTTAAATTGTCTTCTTTACATCCCATGTTTTACCTCTTTCCATCCTCCACTCCCCTCCCACCTGTCCTCCCATGCTCCTCCTCTCCAGTCATTGTGAGTTTGACCAAGTTTCTAAATGACAGTGTGAATGCCCTGTTTACTCCCTTCCTTTTACTCCCCTTCCTCCCATCTTCGACCCCTGCATGTCCCTCCTTTCTGCCTTCCAATCCTCCGTTAGCAGATATCAACAAGCTGCCATCAATCCTCACTGAGTGGCATCCCAAATCCATTAACCTTAACAAGGCAAAAACATTTGATCCCTGCATCCATTCATTCATCCATTTCTCTCCTCCATCTGTCTTTCATCTCCTGTCATCAGCACTCTTTACTGAGTCATACATCAGAATCCATTGTCGTCCTTATACCTAAACAATGGGCAGCCAAGTGGAGTTTGTTTTTAGGCCTAAAATGATTATGCCATTACAATAAAGGCATTTTAATTGTTTAAGAGAGAGTGCCTCGGAGTGATTTTTTAATGGGCCAGCCAATGTTTGGCGGGCCATCCAAGACAACACACAGTGCCAGCAAAGTATTTCAAAGTCAAATGATTACTCTTTTATGGGTTTCGCCTGGGCGATGGTCATTCTTAAACTTAGCTGTAATACATACAAAGCAAAACAATTCTGCAAGCCGTTCACAACCTTGTAATAAATTGACTGAGACAGTTGAGCCGGAATTAACTATGGTGATAATACAAACTGCTATCAGTGTGGCAATAAAAAGCTTCAGTAGAGTGGCTGTGAGCGCGGGTCAATATTAACAAGGGCCAAGACCCCTACAGGCTCATTAAATTCCTGTGAAATTAAAATGACCAGTCAAGAAATAACTCTGACACTTTAGGGGAGAGCGTTTAAATCCTCTTTTCAATTACATTTTATAAAGTCTGTGTGAATATTGCTTGTACGCCGTCATCATTTGTAGTAGTCAGAAGTATGTGTAGCTTTAAGATACAGAAATTATTAGTACCAAGTAAAAGAAAATGTCAACCCCTACATAAAACAGCCGGTGTGTTAAAGCTTAAACCACGCACAAACACACTTTTCTGTAGCTTTTAGAGGGAGAGGTCTGCAGAATGAAATGTGTGGCATGTGGAATATTATATAAAAGTTTTAAATTGACAAATTAAGCATATACAATATGCAGTGTCAACATAATTCTGTGTTTTATAGTTCAATAATTAATTAAAAAAAAAAAGAAAAGAAAGCAAAATACCCCTACTTTTTAGATCAGATTAACAGGATGAGATGCCCTCTGGAACACATTTTAACCTTGCTGCACAGAGACCAAACATTTAAACAGTGTTTTAGGAACTGCAGGAGCTTAATCCATTTATTACAACAGTAGTTATATCTACTGGTATACGGGTTTGGGATTATTTCTCCCCAACTTCTCATTAAAACCACGGTTAAGAGTCGCTGCCAGCTGAGAAAACACGACTGATTTAATTGCCTTTATTTGGCTCTTGGTTTGAGCGTCTGGGAACCGTTGATGTTAATGTGTAATTTAGATGGCGCACAAAACAAAGTTAGGTGTTTTTAGTTTTTAGGTTGCTCTAAAAATCACAGTTACATACTGTATGTTAACATTATTTAGCGGCTTATAATTTAAAGTTATTTGTTGCTGCATTATTCACTTACGTTGATAATCATAAGATTATTGTTGTCATAATTATCAGATACAGCGGTATATCCAATGGTATAAATTTCTTATAATTATGTAATTTATCATTTAATTAAGTTTGTTTGTGTTTTGTTCAATGTCTGTTCTATTTTTTTTCCCATATAGGTTAAGTCCTAATTATTATAAGGATTATAGCTTACAATACGTTTTGTTTTTCTCAACTTAATACCATGCACCTCTGTAGTATTTACAATAAGCATTACCATCAAATATTTCTGCAGGGAGTTGTAAATTCTGGCCTAAAAATTGCAATGACAAACACTCAGAAACTACCACCTTGAATATTCCAACACAACCCTAGCAGTCTGGTGGTCTAAGGCTTAGTGTTTTTAAAACAAATGGTTCTCAATACAATAATCACTTCTCTATATGTACAGTGCATTGAAAGAGTAATTGGTCATTGTGATATGTTTCTTCTGTCCGTACTGGCTGTGAAGAGATCTCATCTTTCTTCTTCTTTGGATTTGGACTAGACGCTGCAATGGCGTATTGCTGCCCTAAGAGATCTCTTCCTGATGTGGTTCCAAGACAAAATCCACAAGTTTTCACTCTTTTCAAAAATGCATTCCAAAGATTATCTGAGGCTTCGTCTGTCTGATTTAATCCAACCAAGTGGGTATCTTCCAAAGTTACAGTGTTTTTAGGGCAACATTCTCCCTGTTGGCTTAGACAGTTTCCCTTCTGAGTTACAGTGGAAACACAAAAAGAGTGAGTTTGTACTAAAAAAGACGGAAACTTCAGAAGATATCCACTTGACTGACTTGATTCTTGGAAGCTCACGTTAGCTTTAGTTTACCTTTGAAATGCCTTTTTTTGCAAAGGACTGTGGATTTCACCCCCCATTACTTCCATTGGAATCAAATTAGAAAGACATGGCCAGTATGGACAGGAGAAATGATTACAACAACCAATAACTATTTTTGATATGTGCATGTGAGTGCTGTAATAAACTTGAAAAAAAAATATGAATTATCCATTAGGATGCACATTTACAATTAAAAATGCCCTCACAACAGTGTAACTTTTGCAATTATCTTGCAAAACATATTCATACATTTATTATGTATGCAACCTCTATTTTAACCTCCATCTTGAACCAATCTTGTGCGTTTATAGCGCACGTGAACTAACCAGTAATACCCCATTTTTAAAAGAAGTGTGACGGCATTCACCCTTCAAAAGGCTCTTCTTAAGGCGAGGGTCTTTTGTGTGAGCAGACCATTCGTATGAAGGTATAGTGAGCTAAACCACGGTACTTTGATCCCTTTTTCCTCCTAATAATCAGACCCATTTCTTCCTCCCTGGTCTCCTTTAAAGTAGTTGGGAATAATTATGAGTTTAGTTGGCAGGGTTGTGTGTGTGTGTGAGTGTTTGAAGAGGCAAGATTGGTTTAAAAATCCCCACCGGGTGGATATATGCGGTGCAAGACACCTTTTGATAGAAAAAAATCTATGCGCAAACACTAGATGGACACACACAAGCAGGGAGGGATGGGTGGGGGGTTTGGGATCTGACTGTGCCAATTGTTTGTCTCCCAGAATCAAATGGGAGGTGATTTTCTGACGACCAAAGAGGAGAATGGAAAATGACAAAATAAACGAGTGCTCTTTTCTCCCTCTTCTCTTTCTTTCATCTGCCCCTCCGCAGAAGAAGAATGATCTGCCACAGCCTTTCTGTCGAGCTGGCTGACACAACCGCTCACGCAAACATGCTCTCTCACACACACACACACACACAGAATCCTCTGCACCACTCCACTTAAACCACACTGTTGTTGCCTCTGTGTGATCTGATGAATGACACCCCCCCATTTCAATTACTGCCCCTCCTCTGTGCCTCTGGCTATCTCTCGGGCTGTCTCTCACACATAGACACACCTTCCAACCACCATCTAAGCGAGGTGTCCACACTCGTCACGGGGTGGCTCCGCATCTGAACTGGAACATCAGCGAAAAATGATGATGAGTAAGCCCCCGTTGTCCCTCTCCCCTGAATCACAAGGATATTAAGGCTGAAATGAAGGCCAACGATTGACTGGGGTAGAAGTGATTAAATGGGATGAAGACCAAGCTTTAAGATCTCTGAAATGTGGCCATTTTGGCTTTTTACCAATCAGATAAAACATTCAGAATCACATACTACTACTTGTTTAATAGGTTTTCTTCTTAACACAAAGTGAATAGCTGAAGGGAGGTAGTCCACGAGAGCATCATGTGTCATGTCATTTAGTCATTTTCTGAGATAGTTTGCTGGGAGCTGTTCTGCTCCGACTTTACTTGAGTGCACTATATCTCAACCGAAAAAACAAACTCATATCTTGCGGACCTTCACTAAAATCAATACATTTTATGAAACATAAATACTGGAGAAACAAAGGCTCTTCACACTTCACGAATGCAATCATTTAATATTACTGTAAAAGTCAAGCTTTCAGTCTGGAGACTTTCACTATAGTTCTACTGACTGACCTAAGAGAGTCCTCTTTTAGGTCTGATCTATACTGTATTTGTATTACCTTTTTGGTCATGAGTGTGGTGATCTTCAACATAATGAAATATAAACAGGAAATCATTTTACAGCCACATGAATGCATCTGCTGAAGAATTTCAAGAGACATCAAGCAGTCCACAAATAGTGTGCTACCTGCATGTTTCACACCACTAGAAGTCAACATCAGCAAGTGAATACATACTGAAAATGTGCAGCAATATATATAATGTCAGTGCTGTTCTGAAATTACCTTTCAGCTACTGCCAGTAATAGCAGGGCAGTTAAGCACAACAACTGTGCATTTTGCGATAAAAGCAACACATTTGGCACAGATGTAGGTTTATATGTTGTGAAAAGATATAGATAGTGTGACACTACTAATTCAGGGCCTGAGGGCCTTGGCAGACATTTTTCAAAATATAAGCCCAAATAAGCGCTTAATATTCCAAAGTGTTGCAGAAAACTGATTTTATGACTCTTGGTGATTTCCAAGGTGTGTTCAAGCTGATTAGATCAGATGTCAGAAGATCAAAGACATATTTTTGTTCCCTCTTTATTTTGTAAGGGTGCTTTTTAAAAGCTTTTAACCTGAGAAATAAAACCTGACATAATAAAGCATGGGAATGGCCATCACAAACTCATATCATCATGTTTTATGCCCTGATACACTTTCACAATTTGTTTTAATTAATTAATTAATTATTTATTTATTTTTTATTTCTTAGTAGCGACTAGAACAACTTTACACACACTCTTCATTAATCTTCAGGTTCCCAGATTTCAGATGATTTACACCACTTCTATATGACATACAGTATACTGCTAACTTTTTATCTACACTTGAACATCCCCTGTCCCCTATCCCTCTAAAAAAAAGAGTTCAGAATGGCAAGGGGTTAAGCTATGTGTTGCTATGAAGCTATGTGTTGTTATGCTTTTATTTAACCTATGTGTTGCTATGAAGCTATGTGTTGTTATGCTTTTATTTAACCTATGTGTTGCTATAAAGCTATGTGTTACGTGTTTTTATGAAGCTATGGCTTTGTCCGAAATCGCATACTATGCACTACATACTCAATAGGTGTACTACCATTTTGTGTGAATAAACAGTAGTATGTATCTTTTCGGATTCACTTAGTAGTAATTTAGGTCATCACTTCCTGAGAGCCTCCTTGACGGTTGGACACGCGTAACCGTGGTAACCCGTGCCAACCTCATGTGACCAAAACGGTTTGTGAGAATCGAAGTCTGAATTAATTTACGATATATATTCCGCCTAGCAGAGTGAAATCTTATACTTACAGTTAAATTGAAGCATTATTGATGTTACAGAGCTGTCCGTCCACGTGAACATGAACGTTGTCGTTATTTATGCTGCTGTAGTGTCCAGCGTTGCATACTGTAATATTTCCCCGGAAATAGTATGCAATTCTATCATGAAGGTAAGGGGGTGAACTTTGACCCTGAATTGACCATCCTCCTTTTATCTGGTTTTCACATTTTTCTGAGGTTAAAAGTTTTTAAAAAGCACCCTTAAAAAATAAGAGGAAAAAAATATGTCTGTAATCTTCTGACATCTGATCTAATCATCTTGAACACATCTTGGAAATCATTAAGACTAATATAAAATCAATTTTTTGCAACATTTAGCACTTATTTTTACAGCGCCCCAATACCTATATTTTTCATGACATATAAACCTATGTCTCTGCAAAATATATTGCTTTAAGCGCAAAATGCACAATTGTTATGACTATTTCAGCTTAGCTGCCCCACAGAGAAGGAGAGAAGTGATCAAACCACTAGTGTTTTTTTTTCTTCATATTTATTTACTGTAAAAGAAAGTTGAAGAGGAATGGGAGAAAAGGGCGGCGGAGATGGGAAATAGCAGTAATAAGAAAAACAGAGTGGCACTAAGGATGATTACGGAGGAAGAGAAAGGTGTTCATAAGAAAGCAAAATGGTGCATGCAAGGAGGAAAACAGATGGAATATAATGGATATGTAGAAGGAGAGATACTGTAGAGATAGAGGTGCAAGGCATGAGGAAAGGAAAGAAGGAATGTGGCAGATGGTAAATGTAGCTGTAGCCCAAATGGCCTCTTGATGCTCCGTTACACACACACACACACACACACACACACACACACACAGGCATACGCGCGCACACACACTCACAAAGTGTGGCAGGTCAGTATTCGGTCACAGCCAAAAGATTTCTCTGGCATCACTTACACCTGTACCATCTCCTGTGCACATGAAACTAACAACATACAGTACAAACAGGAGAATGAAACTTTTTGTACATTTTGCATTTCCACAGAAACATTGAAATACACTATAAGTTAATGTTCCCACCGTTATTGGTCATTACCATGACAATTGTTTCTATGGTATCAGAGAAAATAATTACAGTAGCCTGCATCATGCAGGCGGAGTGATTCAGCAGAGCCAACAAGATGCCGATATACAAAACCCATCACATTTGTCTCTGGTAACATCATCAGTCCAGTGTGAATTATAAAGGAAAGAAACAAAGGTCTTTTGAGTTATATAGATGCCAGAGCTGCATGTTTAAAAATATAATGTCTCAGCTATGGTTGATAAAACTGAGGATTTAAAGAAGCTTTGGTTTGGTTTAGGTCTTGTAAAGAAAGTATAGTTCTGATGAGGCAAAAGGAATAGAAGTGACTGAAAGATCAAACACTCAAATGCACTTTTAACCTGTGGCTGGTGGATTGACATTACTGACTGAGAAAGTACCATCCTCCATCAAGGTGAAGTGTCTATTAACAGTCCAGTATTACTAGGAAATATACAGTGTTCTTATTGGATTATTCTGCAGCACACTATTTACATCCAATTGCATTTATCAGTACCAATGCAGGAAGTAGTATGTCCTGTGGAGGTGCAGGTAGTTATGCAACATGTCCAACTGAATCCTATCACATTTTGTTACATGGCTTTTAAAAAACAAAACATAACCATAATCTTTCCCTAACCGTAACATAACCAAATCATAGTTCCCATGCATGGATGTCATAGAACTGAATAATAACAAAAAAAAACAGAATTACTGTCTTGCGGTTGTATGCCATCACCAATCAATCAAGTTGTAGTTTACATTCATATCTGTGCAAAATGTCATCACTTGATCATTTTAACCTATTAGACATGTGTGTGAAATTGCCATAATTAGCATGTGAATTCTTGAGATATTGCCAAAAATGTCTTTTGTGAAGTCACAAAGACCTTTGACCACCATCAAACGTTTGTGCCAAATTTCTTCAAATTTGGCACAAACGACCTTTGAACACCAAAATCCAATCAGGTCATCCTTGAGTTCAAGTGGACGTTTGTGCCAAATTTGAGGACATTCCCTCCAGGTATTCATGAGATAATGAGATAATGAGATCATGTAAATGGTACGTACATACTTACGGACTGACAGACGAACAGACAACCTGAAATCATAATTCCTCCAGCCACGGCTGACGCTGGCATCGAGGCATAAAAACATTGGCATTGAGCATTCAAAAATGTTGTCAACGGATGTAATTCAGGGTTTTGCAGAATTGACCAATAGCAACTTTATATCTGGTAATAGGTTTGAAGTAAATTAATATTTTAACATATATTAATTTGTATAGTGGGAAATTAAAAACTGTAAATAATATCAAAAATAGCTTTATTCATTCATGTTCTGGCTTCTCCTGCTTTGCGGTAATTGTGGACATGTGTGTCTTACCTGAAAGGTAGATTAGGCACAATCCACTTAAAAAAAAAGTGGTCAAAAGTTCCATTATTAAAATGCATTAAAAAAAAATAGTCAGAATAGGTGCACTTTTAGATCTGTGTATAGAGGTAGGATTTCATGAGATTTAGGCAGCAGGGCTTCTTCAGAGCTTATGATCTTCATGATAAAAAAAAAAAAAAATGTATTTCCTACTGAATGTGTACTGGTGTACTGAGGGTAAAAGCAATATCTTCAGCTGCAAAAAATAAATGGAGTCAATGGAAAGTCAGCCAGCACTTTTTCTCATTACCTGTGAAATAATCCGTCAGCATCAACTGACAAAAGCGATTACTGTCTTATAAGGCGAGGCAGACACGGAGCCTGGTGTGTATATTGTGAATTTTGACAGGACAGCAAACCTTGTGAATGGTGAAGTTTTATTCTAGTCGCTCTACAGAGAGAGGGAGAGAAAGAGAGAGATAGAAAGAGAGAGAGATAGAGAAACAGTGCCACTGTACAGAAGAGCTCCTGTGAAATTCACACAAAAAATATTGTTTTTACTCTTTATCATTTATAATTCTCCATGATGATGTATTCCAGTATGAATTTACAAGCGATGTATACAGGTGTCATTTCTAAATATATTCAAAATAGTTCCTTAAAAGTCTTTGAGGAAGTATTAGTTTAAAAAAAAGCTCTATTCTTACAGCAAACCATAAAGAAAGAGGTCTCGTATCTTTGGAGGGATAGCAGACTCAAAGTAGAGGGTTGCTTTTTTTCTTTTATCTTCTTTACAGTTGAAGTCCTGACTACACATGAAGGAGAGGGAAGAGAGAAGCAGAGCTGGTGATACAGTAATTCTCACCTGCCATTGGAGGAAGAGCAAGGATGTCCCGCCATACCGAACCAAGCCCTGACCCCTGACCCACGACCCCATTGGGCAGAACGTGGCCTGATAATGACCCGTCGGCCAATGAGGAAGTTGCACTAGAGTCAGGTCCTCGCCTTCTCCCCCAAAACAGCAGCAGCATCTTCATGTTTTAAACATAGATCATTTTTTTTCTCTCAAATATGTATATACTCACACCTGGTTACAACGCATTAGTGATCATAACATCATAACAAAAATAACAAACAAAAAAAATAAAGAAACATAAAACATTAAAATTGTTACATCTGGGGTTGCATGCCATCACCTCATTATTTATCATTAAATGTAATTAAAATACATTTTTGTCATTAAAAAGAGCAGGGTTGTCATCACAAGGGTGTGTCTGAGTGTGTGTGTGTGTGTGTGTGTTTGTGTGGTGTGTGTGTGTGTGTTTGAACATAAAACAGCATCAGTTTACATGACAGTTCTGTAAAAGTAGAACAAACAGAACAAATCGTCATGAGTTCATAAAACGCGAGGGTGCCGTTTGATATTTTTTTTACATGTGCATATTGTTCACTTGTCAGCTCACGCAAGCAGCATGTGGAGATAAATATGATAATAATAATAAATATGCAGATAAGATGCAAAAAAAGACAAATGTTGCTCGTCAGTCAACATTGGGTAAGCTGATTTGGGAAGCAAGGAGAGGTTCACTGCAGTATTCCAAGAGTAGAAAAGGGCGATATGACCGTGGTTGTTAGAGATGGAGCTTCAATTCGAAACACTGGCTAATGCAGTCGGCTGCCATTAAAAAGCATGGAGAGAAAAGAGAGAGATTCCTGTTTGAGGGTAGCTTTTCAAAATTTGGACGTTCAAGGAACATCCTTCATTGTGTCAAGGGTGCACGCAACACACCCCTCACTGAGCGATCTAAGCCCTCTAACCGTCATCCCTCCTTCTCTTCCTCTTCTTCTCTCTTTACTTGGGTTGCATGAGTTCGGGCAAAGAGCCGAACTGGAAGACCTAGGACTGGTAAACATCAAAAGGAGAAAAGTTTGATTCTGCTTTGCGGCCGCTATAAATCTTGTTGTTTTTCTTTTTTTTTTTCTTTATAAATGTTTTTTTCTACAAAAAAAAAAAAATCTGCGCCGCATCCTGTTCTGTTGCTACTGTTGAAGCTCCCCCAAAACGCACAGAATCATCCTGAGGTATTTTATTTGATACAATTTGGCTTTGTGAATCCAATCAATCAAGCAAATCAGTTAAGATGGTTACATGATTTTTTTTTTTTTTCTTTTAACTGTACAATTTGTACAACATAATGCTACAAAAAAAAAGTGTTTTCGTGGGCACGCGTGGACATGGAAGAATGTGCATGTGCAAGTCTTTTTCTGCAAAGTGTTATCAAAAAGAACAAAGAAATGCATAAACAATCAGTTTAGGAACCAAAAGTTCTGGTTAAGACTTCAAGCTTACCCCGAGTTCTGCCATGCACACACCTTACACAACTTACTCCACACTAAGATGGATACATGATTGATGAGCACATAACAGTGGAGCCTAATAGGCTCCATCCCTCTCCATCTTGCACCGCCCACCCCATCCCACACCCCACCCAAACAACACTATGAAGGTAAACAAGGGATCCATCTCAAGTAGTCTTCAGATCCTCAAGAGCCCTGGTTGACAGTGGATCAACAGTAATTGATGATCAATAGTTGTTAACACAATCCCCAGTGATTAGATAGCACTGCTACTGCTGTACCTATCAACCAACCAAGGTTCCATTTTACAAAAAACAAAAGAAATAAAGTGAAGTACTTCTATAGTCATCCAACACTCAAGTGATGTGTCATGTTGATCGAGGAAGGGAAGTAGGAAGGAAGAAAGAAGGAAGGAATCGTCAGTGTTTTTTTTATAGCTAATACCCTGTTTCTCAGTGGCAGGGAGGTCAAAAGACAAAAACACATCAGCGCCCACCCCATCCCCGACTCAGACAAGGTGGTGGTGGTGGACACAGTTGTCATTTCATCTTTTTCTCACCCTTGTTTATATCCTCTTTGCTCTCTTCCCTTCCGCCATTTTCTCGCTCTTTTGCAGCAGGATGACGCTGATTTACACTGACTTACTAAGCACAAAGTTCAAGGATAAAGGTTTCGATTGTACAAGTATCCATCCACCATATCTCGCGAGACACAGTCCCTTTTCAAAAAACATGTAAAATACGTGTCTGAGAGTGTATTTTGTGTGTATTTTGTCTTCTCCGACACAGAAACAAATCAACACATGCAAAATAATCTACTACTCTTGATGGTATTTTTCAGAAAGCTATGCTTTTTTCAAAAGCAAATGTGGGAGAGAGGTTTTAAAACTAATGGCTATTGTGCTACCAAATAAGCAAACACTAAAATCCTACATAGGGGGATCCGGATGCCAGAATCCCTAATAAATCTTATAGTTTAATAGAATAAAAAAGCAATACTTTGCAATTATTTTTCTATGTGCAGAGCCATAAATGAAATGCCCATCAATTGCCTCAGGTTTCCCTGCTCGTGTGTCCTTCTATCAGTCATTTCGTCAGTTTGTCTTTTTTATCTGTCAGTCTGTAAACATTATTCATTGATAGCACCTACATTACTCTCAGCTTCTCATCACTATCATGTCCTTTAGCATGGGCTTAACATACAAAACCAAATTCTGACCAAGCACACCGATAGCTTACTGCCAAAAACTACTGGAGGCTCTTCTCTGTGCCATTTAGCCGCCCATCTCCTTTCTCCCTCTCTCTCCTCTTGCACTGCCAGGTGTCTCGGTGGCCATATTTGTCAGAGTAACAAGCAGCAGACCGTTGGACTAGCTCACTGTGACGCCTCTACCCTCCTGGGACGCCTCCATGTCTGGCCGCGACATCAAACGTGCCCATCTGGTCTCTCTGTCAGGCCTGTTCTCCTCAACTAGCGAGCCGCAAGCTTGACAGTGGAGGTGGAAAGGAAAAAGGGGGAAAGGAGGAGGGGTTTTCTCCTCTCTCCCTCCCTCTAATTCCCCTCTCATATAATTTCTCCCATCCACCTCTCCACTTCCTCACACATTTCAATCACAAATCAACTGCCTCCTTCTCAACAACGCCTGTAGGAGTCCTCCTTTACTGTAACTAAGGCCTTCTCTGTCCCACTAATGGGACTATGCCATTTCCTAAACCTTTTTAAAACCTACGGGGTTAATGATTCCCCTCTCCTTTACACCAGGATACCTTATGGCAGCGTGCTGGCCATGCAGCCAACTCATTGGTACATGGCAGAGGATGGACAAAAATGGTGATATCATCTGCAAAGAGAGTAGTAGTAGTAGTAGTACCGTCATACCCAAGTGGGCACGAGTTCTTTTGGATTACAATGTCGAAGAGAAGAAGAAAAATGTGGCTATGGCATCCCTTGGTGGATAACATAGTTGATAAATTATAATACAAACCCAGAGAGCAGTAAGGAGGAGAGAACACATTATTTCTTATGTCAACTAAACATCTGACTCCAGACTGGGGATTTTTTTATACACCCGTCTATTGCTGAACTGGGCTGAGTTTAGGACGCCACGTGGGGCCGGGTATGCACTAGTCTTATTGGCTGAGTAAGGCATCACATGCTCTTTATTGTACATGTCATTGGCTATCCGCCCGTCCCGTGAGCAGTATGAAGTGGTGGACTTAACGGAAGAGCGGAGATTGTTCGCATCGTTGCGTGTTTTGATGGGGGGCGCTCCGACGACCGCTGCAGGCGAGGCCACCGCCAGCTGTTTGTAAATATCAGAGGAGCTACGCCCATGGACCAGTCTGCTGCTGGTGTCATCCCTCAGCGAGTGGCTGAGGAAAGGGTTATCCGAGCCATGGGCCGGGTACAGGGACTTGCTCCTCTTGCTCTCCTCCAGGTTGTGGTTAAACAGCATCGATTTGGATCCGGTGCCAAACAGTCTGCCGGAGTAGGGACGCATGCCGAAGAGGTTCGCGTAGTGCGAGTCAGATGCGGAGTCCAAGAAGCGATCCTTCTCCTTGAGGCTGACGCTGCGCGCCGGTCGGCCCAGATCTACATCCTTGGGCTTTTCTAGCATGATGTTGTCAAAGGAGTGCTGCCGACTCAGCCTCAAGCGGTTTCTCTTTTGAACATGCGGCCCATCTGTCTGTGGCCAATACAGACCAAACATTTCGTCTGGCTGCTGCTGCTGTTGGTGGTGCATGGTGGGACTGACCAAGGGGTCTGCAAGGAGCTGGTCCTCACTAATGTCATACAGGTTGGCTGTGTGGAGGCATGCTTCACACCGATTATAGGGTGAGCGTGTGGCAGAAGCTGCAGCAGGTACAGCAGGAGTGTACGGCCCTCCTGGTGGGTAGGCAGCGGGCACTTTGGACAAGCAGGAACGGCAGTGTGTCTGTTTGTAGCGATCAATGGTTTCATGTGGGGACATGACAATGTTTTTTTCTTTCATGCTGTAGTGTTTAGAGTAAGCTGGGTCTGGTAGAAGATCTGAGTCGGTGTGATGCAAAGGCGAAGAGTTCAGATGAATGATGGGCTGCTCACACTTAGACCGATAGTTGTCACTGTGGTCGGAGTAAATCTCGGGATAATCCAAATCGTCTGCGGCGAGGCCGCGGCTCTCGCGGTAGTGAATGGGGTCTGAGTGCAGGCTCAGCTCTCGGTCTGAGTCGATAGTGTAAATTTTCTCTCCTCCTCCTCCTCTCCCGGTTTGGTTGGGTACACCGGTGACCTGCTTAGTTTTTAAGTAGGACAGCTCCACCTCACTGCAGTCCCTTGGGTATTTTGACGTCACAGATCTTTTTTTTAAGTTGTCCTTGGGCTTCAGGTGCTTGTTGTTTTCTGGGTCCTTGTAGGAGGCCGCCCTGCTGGAACAGTCGGAGATGTCAGAGTGGGCCGCGTCCTCAGGGAGGTAGCGCTGCGTCTTCATCGACATTCGTGGGTCTGGCATCAGCATGTCGGGCATCGGAGGGGGTCCGGGAGGCACCGAACGAAGCGTGTCCACTGACTTCTTCCACAGGGTCCGGGGCGGCTTGGCGTTGGACTGGACTGAGTCGGCACTCACTGCAACCTCAACGGTGTTGGGATTGGCATCGTTCAGGGTCAGGGGATGCTGGCCTCCCTGGAAGATGTAGTTGTTCAGGTGGTCTTTGTGGCGGTTAGCAAGATAAGACTGCAGGTCACCAGTGTCCCCGTAGATCATATCTTTGGGAGCATAGCTTCGGTTGTCAGCATAGATGAAGTTGCCCTTCTCTGCCATCATGTCCATGATCATGGGACCAGCTGAGTGCATGAACTCCCGTTTGGGCGAGTTCATGTGGGAGCCACCCAGGTTAGACATGTTGGTCATGTGTTTGGCTGATTTAATGAGCTTAAGCATTTTGTCCTGGGGGCTAAAGTCCAGATCTGACTTTTTCTTCATGTCAATGTGGACTCCATGGATGCAACTCCAGATTCCCTGCATGGTGACATATGGATGGCCAAGTGGAATGGAGGAGGGGAAGTCAAATACGAAATGAGGAAGGGTAACCGGACAAAAAAATGATGGAAAGGCATAAAATGGAAGAGAGGGAGAATAGAACGTAAAGATGGATTGAGAGAGAAATGGAGAGAGACAAACAAAATAATTATTGCTTATCTCTGCTTAACTCTGGCCAAACATATTTGTAGTCTGTATGTTTTATTGAATTTATTAAATTGGTCTTTTATCACCATGAACACAAACTTGAAACATTATTAAATTAGGCTTTCTTTCATTTCCTCTGAAACATTGTTCAGTTTATAAAGAAAATCAAACTGCGCAATTCAGTAAAGATGTGAATTTGCTGTGTTTAAGATATGAATCTTCTAAACAACCATGTATGATTGATATAAGAGGATGGTGCAGTAAAAACAACATAGTTCATTCTTAAGTAAAAAGGATTCAAAATGAATCATAAACACAAACACCAAGACGACAAAAAACACCCCAAGAATGTTGCTCAAAAATGAACCCAACCAGGCTAAATGCAGTCTCTCTAGCCCCACCAGTATTCTAAAGAGGATACATAGACCAAATAGGATGCAATGCTCCATCGATTTAGCAGTACAATTGTTGGCAAATGTGTACCAGTGTCTTACAGTTAGTAGAACTCATCCAAACAAAATAACCCGAATCAACAATGACCTGAAAACATGACATACTGATTACAATACAGTATCTCTCAGCTCTATGCCCCAAGCCTTCCTCAGATGCACTCCAGGCGTGACATTTTTTGAGAGGAAACAAGATAAATTAGCATCACTACAACTGTGAGGGAGGCTAATAAAGCCAGTCTTTTTATTTGGACTAACAGCCAAACAAGAGCTGCCAACATACGTAACACCTAACAGTAATAACACAGAGCTCTCATTTGACGGTTCAAAGAACAAAAGCAATTTTTTCCCTAACCATTTCCCTGCTCACAAATACATCCTTAAAAAGCGTTCATCACGGTAACAAATTCAAAGTGCTTTTTGGTTCAGCACACATTTTGTGAAGCTTATCAACACAATGTAGGCCATTAAGGATGTCTTTAGCCCTAAATCACTCTTGAGAATAGCTCTGAAATCAAGCACTTCACTTTATCTTCTCTAAAAGTTTTCGTCTCCTCGCTACCCCCCTCTGTTAACTTTGAAAACAGAGTCAGCCTCAAAAATAGTGCAGAGACACTGCAGTGCTTTTAGGGATGCACGTCCATGTCTTCTGTTCTCACACACAACAAGGGAGAATGCTGACCTTTCAGAACAGAATGAGAGAGAATAGATTGATTTAGCGTGGGCTGCCGTGATTTCACCCAAAAACATGCTGCAATTAGGATCTATTTTTGTCGATATGCAGGGCTGCCTCGTGATCCCCCCTCCCGTCTACATCCCCATCCTCCTTTGTGCAGCCCTCCCCCCCTTGCTTCACTCAGTTTCTTAGTTTAATAGTAGCTCTCTTCCTCTGAATTTCTGTGTGCTCGTGTTCATACTTGCTGTGCTCTCTTGTAACGCTGATAGAAAAATAGGACCACGATAGGCCTGACTGACCCCAATAATGCAGCATTAACCCCCAGTATAGTTGCAGAGCGTCGTTCCACCTTATAGCCTTGAACATGACCACTGTTAACCCAGTCAGACCACCCCAGGCCCAGATATTCACACAGCCACAAACTCGCATATGTACACACTCAATGACCTGTTTCTGTGAGTTGATTATTGGGTCAAATTTAAGACCGTTGTTTTGATTAAAAACTAAATTATGTGTAAAGCTGTAGCAGGTTTCTTGTTCTCCAAAGCCCCAAAAACACCTTCTATAAACAAGCCGGTCCTTACCCGACTGATGGAGAAAAGAAGTCCGGGCGTGCCGGTGCAGACCCCAGTGAAGCAGTATCGAAGCCTCCAGTAGAAGAGATGCTCAGAGACAAAGGTGATGAGGGAGAGCCCCATGGCCGTGGCCAGCATGTAGAAGACCCCAGCCATGTTGTCCACATCTAGCTGACTGGACATCACCTCATTCTTCTCATTGTGGCAAATTCCTGTCAGCCACTGGGCTTCCAGTTCCTCCATCTCACCTGAAAAGGAGAAGAACAGAGAGAGGCTCAAATCCTTTACTGAACGGCTCATTGGGGTTTGAGAAAGCCTCAACTGGTGGGCAACCTCCGGATCTGAGAAGTGAAGCCAAAGCGGAAGTGCCTTAAACTTGCATTCTTTCTAATAGCCAGCAGGGGGCGACTCCTCTGGTTGCTAAAAGAAGTCTGATTGTATAGAAGTCTATGAGAAAATGAGCCTACTTCTCACTTGATTTATTACCTCAGTAAACATTGTAAACATGAGTTTATGGTCTCAATCTCTAGTTTCAAGTCTTCTTCAATACAGCATGATGTTCATTTAGTAAATTATGGTCCCATTTAGAGTAAAATAGATCGTAAAGCAGGGTATGCTTTAGGGCGTGGCTACCTTGTGATTGACAGGTCGTTACCACGGCGTTGTCCGGTCTGGGAGTTGTCCTTGTTTTCTTCTTACAACAGTGGCTCTTTCAGAGTGGGATTTCAGTTCATGAAAGTAAATTATAACCTTTTTGGTCGCTTGAAATTGTCTTATTCAGAGTTCGGTTGTACGTAGCTCCACCCTCTCATGTCACTTCTAATTCTAAAATACCAAGATGGTGACGGTCAAAATGCCAAACTAGAAGGGCTTCAAAATGGCAGTCCACAAACTAATGGGTGACATCACAGTGACTAAATCCACTTCTTATATACAGTCTATGGCCTGAGCCAATTAAATTTGAATGGTAGACATACAGTATGTTTATACTCTGATACTACATTATATGAGACATAGATTTACATTTAGAATAACTTAGTTAATGTGTTTGTACATAAAAACACCCTGTAAACGCAGATGTGTACTTGCATTTAAAAATTTTAATTTGTTTTAAAGTTACTATGAGGAACTTTCCTATTGTGTTGATTTTGGCGGTCCCTGTGGACAGAAGCGGCAGTGTTTCCAAGCACCAGAGTCCCTTTACAGAAAGAAATAGCCAATCTTCTCACTGATGGTCTTGTTTACTTATGTAAGTCATAGGCATCAGTATTCAATTTAGACTGTTTCATAACCAGTTAAAAGTACCTTCTAGTAACTTTAATTAAATTAATGGTAAATGGTGATATCATCTGCAAAGAGAGTCATAATTCGTATTATTTTAAAAGCAGATGCAAGGTACTATATGGTATTCTAAATTGTATTTCAGTGTAGTTTTTGAACCCCAAAAAAGAATAATGTCTGTTGAGATTTTTCATGTATTAAATAAAATCTCATAATAGTGAGATCTAAAGATACTTGACTGTGGCAAATATTTTGTCTGCTTTTGGGTGAATTCAGCTTTGAAATATCTGTGTTGGGCTATAAAGGTTGAATGCTAATATATTTCTTGAATTGTTTGTTTTTTCAGGTTGTTGTTTAAAATAAATATCTTTGGGCATCACCAGCCACTGGACAATGTTGCCTGATAGGGAAAAGAGATTGTTTCTTTAGTGTTAATGAAAGAAAGGTAGAAAGCAACAAAGACCTTATCTTTTCTCATCCCTCACTCTGTGTTCCCTTCCCTCAGTATCCCCCCCACCTCTTCCCTCCCTCTCTGGCTTCCTCTGTGACATTTGGCGCGTGGCTAATCCAATCTGTGTCATTCAGGGCTGGATAACTAAGGCTGCTAGTGGGGGAAGACAAATATCATGGTGGTGTTCAGCTAGATGTCTTGAGGGTGCAGACTCACTAAGACATCATTAAACCTTTTGGACAATTGAAGAGAATTTGTCTCCTGTTAGATTCGCAAATACACTAATAGATGTAGCCACGGTGCATATTTTTTAATATGACACGCTTGGAATTAGCAGCCAAAGAGAATGAAGATAAATGAGGTATTTAGGTATCAACAGGTCATTTTGTCTCTCTCTTTTTTTTCTTTTTTTTTTAAATCGACTGCATTCAAGGGGAAAGCTTTGGGGAATGTCTGCACTGTTGCTCTGACTCCAGGGCTAAATATTGCTGAAATTCAAATTTTGTTCTCTTTCCAGCAGTCAGACGGCTCAAGAAATAGTCTGGTGACCAGTCGGTTGGAACACAGGAACACAAGTCTCTACACGTTTTATGTACACTTTCAGGACTTTTACAAATGTTTGAACTTGAAGTATCTAGGACTAGGAAGAAAAAAAAAACATTTAGTTCAAGATGTTTGAGTGCAGTAACACAACTTTTTGCAATTCTGTCTTCTCCATTACATTATTAAGAACCACAAACACGAAATCCATTCCAGTTCAGGACATTCGCTTAATGTGAAAGTTTCTTCAGAGTGCTTATCTGCAGTTTGAAATAACTCTACCTCATGAATGGTCGAGCACAAACAGTTCCAGACCCTGACTGGATGATATTTAGGTCTAACAGATGACAATCTTTCTACACTGTCAAAGCGTATGAATTTGGACTATTGCTGCCGCTCCAAGATGGGTACATTTGATCAGGATTGTGCTGTCTGAAACTAGGATTAAACTAGTAGTAAAAGCACAAATTTGGTACATTTCCACACTATTGTCAGACAGGTACTCTGTAAGACAACTGTATTCTAATTATATGTTTATTTTGTAATATTTTGTAATTTCTTTTAACCCTTAAAGGGCAAATATCATGAAAAACTCACTTTTTCAGTGCTTGTGCAAACATTTGGGTATCTGGAGTAGCTACCAACCCACAAACTGTGAAATAAGACAACCCAGTTATATCTAGCTCAGAAAACATGTGATTCAACAACACATTCAGATTTGGCTCCCATCCTATGTCACATGCCGGCTCATTAGAATACAGTATACCACCCACAGCTTGGGAACTGCCTTTGCAAAGGTGAACCATATTTGTCTCACAGGCAAATCAGAGCAGACTGGGCTTTTTCGGGAGGGAGGCTTAAAGAGACAGGCTCTAAAGGCCAAGACACACCAAACCGACATTAACGAACTAGCGGCAATGAAGGCCGACTGTTGTGTCGCTTCACATTGCCTATGTCTTGGCCAACAAGTTGCACTTCAACACAGTGAAAAGACTGCAGCCAACGGCCAGTTAGCACGTACCGTACGTTTTGCACCTGTGCGAGATGTAATAACTCTCAATACCAGCAGGTTGCGGTAGTCTGTATTCGTCATTTAAAAAGGGAAACCGGAAGACCGAGAACGACCATTTTCACACCACTCTCACTCACAACTTAGCTTCATTCCAGATGGCCATGTCGCTGTGAAAATATCCGTGTATTGGAGTGATCAGATGAGATGAAGATGAAAAATTAGAAGAGCCTTCTGTGTGTGCCCTCTTGACTTTACTCATTGGCCTGCTTTCCTCACTTCCGTATCTCTTCTCGTGCACTGATTCGCTTAAGCTGATCAGCCAATCAGAGGGATTTCTCTTACCAATGAGCTCCACCGTTGATCAACATTCTGAATCGTCCAAAAAAACTCCAAAACGGGCAAACTAGAGCTGCAAAAACTAGGCCGACAGATGCTCACCGTCGGCTTAGTGCATCAGGGCCTTAAAATGGAGCGTTTCAGACAGAAGGTGAATACAGTTATACTCAGACAGACAGTATGAGAAAATGAATATGTTTTTTGAACATTAAAGCATGTAAAGATGTTCTAGTAGAAAGCCAAAATACAAGTATGAACCTAGAAATGAGCATGATATGTCCCCTTTAAAGAAGAGGTATGACCTGTAGTTGCCTTAGCCATCTCTGTGCCAGACTGTGTGTTTCCAGACAGACTGTTTTGTCTTTGTCTGTCTGTTTGTTCTTCACTTTCTTCCACTCTACCCTGAACACATCTTCTCTCTGTCCGTGAAAAGCCATATGCTCTCCACCCACATTGTGTCTATCTGATCAAGTGGCATCTGCCAAGACACAGAGTCACTGTCATCTATCAAGGAACTGCCCTCCTCTCACTCCCTCTACCTGACACACAGTCTTTCCTTGTCTTCCTCTCGTCCTGTGCTCTCTGCCTCCAGTCTTTCCTTATCTTCCTCTCGTCCCGTTCTCCCTGCCTCCAGTCTTTCCTTGTATTCCTCTCGTCCCGTGCTCCCTGCCTCCAGTCTTTCCTTGTATTCCTCTTGTCCCCGTGCTCCCTGCCCCGTCCTCTCTTTGACCTCTCCATCACACAAGCGCACTGTCTCTGTTTGTCTGTCTCTCTCATCACGTAGTTTGTCCATCCATCCGTTTCCTCCCTCTCTTCCTCTGTCACACAATTTCTTTGCATTTTTTTTATCTCCTTATCCCCCTCTCACTTACCTCTTTTTCCCTTTATGACTTTATCTCTCTCTTTTTTTTTTACAACAATGCCGAAGGTATTAGCATGGTGCAAAGACGATACAGATTTCAAACACCCTCAGTGCATACTTGCATCGAATGACTTTGCTAAAAAAAGCGTAAAAAAATTGGATGGGATTATTAATGGAGAGAAGAAAACTAAGCAAAACTAAAAAACACTGAACCAGATGTTTTTCAAAAATCCTCCAGCCGTGAAATATGATGGAGTGTGGCCTGTGTGCTCTGCGGCCCTGATAAGATTTGGTTAGAGAGGATTATTGTGACACCAATGTTCATTTAATCAACTTCAGTGCACTTAATGTGAGTGGCTGTGAACACTTGCATCAGCAAAATGCTTTCGATGTAAAATGTAAATGAATCTGTCACTAAAAGCTCGAGCCGTCTCACTTTCGCTCTGTTTTGCAGTTGGAAATTGTTTATGTAAGAACTTCTGAAGCTACTGTAATAAAGGAATGTGGTGATTCAGATAGAGTAATGCTTACACACACACACACACACACACACACACACACACACACACACACACAACACAGAGATCTGGTGCTGCAGAGAGGAATATATTAGAATAACTTACACACTCTGCCCTCTGTTTAGAGCAGCCTTTTGTGTCCAGAATAACATCAAAGGACTATTTATACTTCACTGCTTTCCCTTTGTGCTGTCAGCAGACAAGCCAGTAGAGATGAGTGTGTATGTGTGTATGTGTGTGTGCATGAATTACAATTCTGGCAAAGGAACAATGTAACCTTTTGCCAGCATGGATGGTGTCGTGCACTTTGAATTTGTGTATGAGAACGCCGCGCGAGTGTGTTTCTCACCATCTCCGATGATGGCCAGGATAGCCAGATCCACCTGTCGTTTCCAGTAGGAGCCCTTCTGCAGAGCGATGCCGTAGCCGGTGGTAGCGAAGATGTACCTGAACGCATCCAAACGCACACACACGCACACAGAAAACACATATTTTAACCTTTAAACAAACATTCTCACCTTTATTCCTCCAGATGGTGTCACTGTGATTAAAAAATATCTTTAGGGAGATACCTCATGCATAGTGATTCATATAAATGTCATGAAGGGGGAAATTTAGGTCACAATTAATATCACTAAAACAAAAATGTTTGGTTGGGGCCCAAAGTGTGCCCCCAAAGGGTAGGTTTGCATTTTCTTAAGTCTGTATTATAACAATACTGCCCCGTATGTACATTGAAACACTGTTGGCCGCTTAATCATCCCTTCGCTTCATACTGGCCTTGAAGAGGTCCCTTCTTAAAGTACTTCAGTGCTCAGTTGCTTTAAAAATGGATCTCTTGGCAGCCAGTGTGGAGAAGAGGAACGATTGACAATGACCAATTATACTTACAATGTGCATATGGGCACGTGGGTGTTGTTTTAAGACAGACTTAAAAAAAAAAAATACCTACCCATCCATTAAATAATCTTTCTTTTTTTCATGCAATTACAATCCATGTGTCTCATATTTACCTGCTTTTTACTGTGCAATGAATGCTGCCTATTCTTTCTAAATCAAATGTTATGCTCATTAAAACATACAGTATTTAGTGAATTTGAATGTCAATCAAACTTATGTGGTCACATAAATGCTCTCTGGCACCTGAAAGCAGTGGTCTTGAGACCAGTGGACGTGGAGTCTCCGCTGGTTTCTGGGCAACAGGTCCAGACCAAGGAATAGTTTGGTACATTACCCTCCGTAAAAAAAACGCTGGTTTGTTGTTTTTACTCATCGTTTTTAAAGGTGCAGTGTGTAACATCTGGCGGCATCTAGCGGTGAGGTTGTAGATTGAAACCTCTCCCGTGTGCCAAACGTGTAGGAGAACTGTGGTTGCCGATGTGAAAATGCGAATGGCCCTATCTAGAGCCAGTTGTTGTGAGGGTAGTGTAGGTCATTTGGTGAAGTTGGAGGTGAGTGGTGAAGTGAGAGAGAGAGAGAGAGAGTGGAGGTGAATGTGTGTGAGTGAACCAATGAGCTAGTCGATCAGAAGACAGAGTTAGTTTAGCTCTGAGAATATCAAGTGAATGAAAGATGGAGTTTGTACATAAATAAATGCTGCAGCTCCTCAAGACCAACAGAGGTTTTATGCGTTTTGTTTCCCGCCGGCTGAGTGGAGTGACGGGGGATAACTCCGGAGGGAGTAACATTATTGACGCCGTCTAAGCAGGACAAGTTAACACAGTGGTTTGTCCGTTCTGGGCTACTGTAGAAACATGGCGGGCAGGCTCTGTGAAGAAGACCTGCTACCTATTTAGATATAAATGGCTCATTTTAAGGTTACAAAACAATTCTTATTTTCAGATGATTATACACTAAAGAAATCATACTTATTAATACAAATGAGTTAAAATGATAATACTTATTATTATAATTGTAAGGGAGGGGTTTACCTAAGCCTATATTATAATGGCCGAGGGGACCAACAGCGACAGATCTACCAACCAATCACAGGTGATTTTTCTTGATGGTTGTTTCATCCAATGCCGGAGCGAGGGAGGTTCTAGCCAGGTAATTTCACTGCTATTCAGATGCTAATTACAGTCAGGGCAGATCTGGCCTCCACCACCCATCCCAATTTATGGCACAGGCAAATGCGGAGTTCACAGCCTGTAAACTGATGTTAACTTTTGGGAATTATTAAAGTTTGTGGGCGTTCATGGAGCTGAAAATCTGTTTTTTCATGCAGTTTTTTTCCAGTAGATGTCCCTAAATGTTACACACGGTTCCTTTAAACAAACGAGATACAACGTGTGAATTAGTGATTTTTGATTATTTTGTTACCTTCTGACAGAGGCAGGCTAGCCGTTTCCCCTTGCTTTCAGCCTTTGTGCTAAGCTAAGTTAGCCAGCTGCCGGTGGTAGCTTCATACTTACTGTACCAGACATGAAGGTGGCCGATCTTCTCATCTGACTCTCAGCAAGAAAGCGATTAAGCGTATTTCCCAAAAATCTCCAACTTTTACTTTTCACTTTTTTTTATGTGTGAGAGCATAGAACTTAATAAATAAGCAATTTCAGAATCCATGCAGCTTGTATTTACATATATATATTTGCATTACAAGCATAAACAAACCCTTTAAGCAACTTTACACAATGGTTTGGACCAAAGAATGGCAGGAGCAGACCATGACGTGAAGACAATCCACACTTAAAAAGTGTCTTTTTTAAAAGAATTAAAGCTTTGGTTACCCGCTGCCAATGGTCACCAGCTTACATCCCTCATCTCTGCCGGCCATGTAGTTCAACACTGCAGCATCGTATATGAATGCGTCCAGTTTCCTGCAAAGGAGGAGAAAAAAGAACCGAGGAAAGAGACAGAAGAAAACAGACAGAGGGAGGGGATGAAGATGCATGAGGGGGTTTCAATTTTTTTTTTTTTTTTTTTTAAAAAAGAGAGTGAGTGAGAAGTGCACAGGAGGAGACAGAGAGCAGAAGAGGGGCTTATTTTTCAGAATGTGTTGTTTGCGGATCAATTCTAAAGTGTTAAATCATCTCCAATAGGGCGGCAATCCAAGCGTAACCAAACACACAGAGGACACAGCGGGGAGTGGCTGCGGTTCAATACAGCACGCTTCACTGATGATAGGACCTTGGAGGCACATGGACGACCTAAACAAACTTTAGACAGACACAAACATTTACACTGCCTCTCTCTCTCTCTGCCTTCGTCCACACACAAACACACACACATAAATAAGCAGGTTGCGAAAGCGGAACGTACAAACTAAAAGATCCCAGACTCGGACTGACATTTTCAATGTAACTGATGCCATCACTAACCGCTGCACTCTCGCTCTCTCTGTGCCCGCTCACACACACACTTACACACATTACAGATACACACAGAGAGCCCTGCTAATAGTGCAGTGACTGGCTGGCATTTACTGAATGTCAGATCCAGCCCTCTAACGGAGGCTCACAGCCGATAGTTCAGCTGTGTAATTAGCTTAACCCAGCACTGGCTCCATCCACACGCAGGCTGTGTGTCCAAACATGTCGGAAACCAGGCGTATGTGTGTGTGTGTGTGTGTGTGAGTACACTTCAGTATGAGTGTGATTGTGCACACGTGGCTGCGCACTGGTGAGCATGGATTTGTGCGCGTATGTTTGTAGACGCGAGCCAGACATACTGTGGCTCTAATGGCTTGGAGAGGGATTCAGCCATCACAATCTGTCACACCGTTATTTGGGTGAATAAAAATGTTGCAGCACAGATTTTCTCGCCACTTTTCCATCTATACCTTTGAGTGTAATCTCTAACATGGCAAAATGACCATTGAGTGTGACTCTGAATCTTATTTTCCAGGGGGAAACTCTGCGGTAGAGTACATCCAACAACCTGTGAGTTGAACTCCTGCACAAATAGCATCTGGACCCCAAAGAAAACATTTTAACAGAACTAGAAATCCTAATTCAAAAATTACTTAAAAAATTGTGAATTGTTTTCATGGCGCGACATTTTTCCCACATAGAAGCTTTTGTGGAGTCGCAGGTTTTACCATAGCATTCAGTGCGTACAATCATATTTTTCAAACCCTAAACACCCTCAAAAAGAGAAAGACTATTTTATGTCTAATATGCAGGTTCACTTAAAGGGATAGTTCAGGTGTTTTTGAAGTGGGGTTGTATGAGGTACTTAAGTACATCAGTAGATGACGGTCAGCACGCTCCCAGTTTGGAGAAGCAGTTACCGCGCAGCACCAAAGCAATGTACTGCTGTGGACGGGGACGGCAGCAAAACATATTTTAGCCACCTAAAAGAAAGGCTCAACTAATAGGCGAGATTGGAGCAAATATGATTTAAAAAAAAGTTATTTTTATAAAACGGTCGCTATATGGTGACAGTAGTACATGAAGCAGGTAACCTGAAAAAAAAATCATGTTCCTCTGTGTTCTACGGTGCTCCTAACCGGCATCTACAAGATTTTACAGACCGGAGAAAACCAGGCGGTTAAGATCTGAGGTCTGCTGTCCAGCTGCCATCTATGAGAGCCGGCTGTCAATCACTCGCAAACACCAACCAAACGGTCAAACTAGGCAGCACTGATCAAATTTGAATCAATATTATGTTCCGTTAATGCCTATTTCTCGCCTCAAATGTTTTCAGAATCATCTTGTAGTGCACGGTTTAGCTGTAAAATGAGAAAGTTTGTGACGCCGCCATTATTGTGACATCTGGTGAAGGAACGCCAAGTTCCGGTCACATTACCGGAGCATAGCCAATAGGAACTGATCTGTGATTGGTCAAAGTCTCCCGTCACGGGCTAGATTTTCTAAAGCCTGAAAACAGAGCCATGAGGAGGTGCAGAAGTCTAGTTATCTCTCAGAACACTTGAATTACAATATGCTGAAAGGTTATTATGGAATTTTTGCCCATTGACGCCAAAAATATACTGCCTACTGCCACTTTAAGTGTACACTATATTTAGAATACTTTCACCGTTTTAGCTTGCCATCCCTTTAAAACATGCAAGACTGTCACAAAAAGTCAAGGGGCTGGGTCGGTGAGAGAGATAATGAAATACAAACAGTTCAGGTTGAATGAGATGCCAAGACTCTTCACATTGAATATAATGGAAACACTGGAAAGGTACCAACAATAACTTCTCTGCTCTTCTGTATTTGCATATTCAAAAATTTGAATCTGTACAGCATACGATACAAGGCACAAGGTATTCTACCTGCAGTGTGCTTTGGCATGTGTGTGACTTGTCAATGGGAGTGTGTGATGCTTTTTTTTTTGCCAGACAACCATGCACTTTTCTGCCAGTGGCCTTTGTATTGTGTTCCCCGCTGTGCCGACACAGTGGTCTCATTGAAAATGAATGAAGATGTTGTGTTTCCCTTGCAGCTGGCGTGTCAGTTTGGGCACTATACACCCTGTTGGCATTATGCAATGTTTTTGGAACAGGTATGAATGCATCAATATTAATACATATTTGTCATTAATTTATTTTTATAAAATATTCTGAACTTTGCTGGTGCTGTGAGTTATTTAGGTCCCCCGAAATGTATTCAAATCAAATCAGTTCAACTCCCCCAGCGCGTATAGTTTTGGTTCTTGTGGCTGTAACAGATTTGGCGTGTAAAGCCTGTCAGCATTATGTGTGATCACAGCTAATCCAGCCATCGAGCCTCCAACAGCTGAACGCCGCAGTGTTGCTCATCTGCTAATACCACAGAATAGAATTATCAATGAGGGTATTACAGGCTGCACACACCTGCAGCTCACTGTGTGTGTGTACAGATGCACATGAACGGATGTATTTTTAATTCTAAGCATTTTTCTTGTCATATTAGTTCACCCAGGTATGCATATTTGTGTGTGTGTGTGTGTGTGTGTGTGTGTGTTTACCTCTGTGCTGTATGTTAATACAACAACACAGGCGAGTGCGACCGAGAGTATTATAGATGCAGGAGTTGTTTAACCTGTCTTTGCGTGTTAACATCCAGTTTACTTATGACTTATGGATGAGGAAGACATATCTGCATAAAAATCATGGATCATGAATTACATCCTCATATTTGTTGCATTTGTATTCTTCAGTTTTTCCCCCCTCTCTCCTCTCTCTCTCTCTCTCTCTGCGAGGCAGACCGTCCTTCAAGATGAGAACTCTGATTGGATCCCACCCCATAGTCATTAACCAATCAGAAGAAACTTCTTGTCGTATCACCTCATCAACCTTTTGTCCTTTACCGGGCACTTTCCACCATCCTTTCCTGCCATCTCTCCATTCCTTAATGTCTCTTCCTCCCCCTCCTCCTTTCCTTTCCCCTATACCCTCGTCTCCCTTCCCCTTCCCTCCTCTACTCTTTCCCTCAATTTCCCCTTCTTCCCTTTTCCGTTGCCCTTCCTTTTTCATTCCATTACCGCTTTCTTCTTCTCTCGTCTCTTGGCCCTTTCCTCCCGTCCTCCACACTTCCTTCATTTCCTCCAATCAGGCATTTTGCCCTTGGCCTCCTACCCCGCCCCTTTTCCGCTTATTCCCATGTGATGCTGTGATGAGAGTCACCCCTCTGCCTCTTCTCCCTTTCCCTTTCACTGCCTTTCCCTCCACTTTTCTATCCATCCAACCCCAAATGATTCCACTCTTTCAGTCTGTCCTTGGCGATAAGCTACCCCTCCCCTCCCTTTCTCTCACACACACACACACACATAATATGGAAGTATATTGACGACAAAAGACCTAAGAGAGCACAAAATAAATTCTTTGCGCTACTCAGTCTGCAAGTCGACATTTGAGAGAGCACTGACACAGATTTATAAGAACAGAATCAGATCTGGGAGTGCAATCCTCATCATGCACAGTCTCAATTTTCTCCAGCTGTTTCGGCTGCTTTATGAGCACTTTAGATCACAAGAGGTCGCTTATCAACCAATTTTGACTGGCAAAGACATCCAGATGTCAGGGTCATGTCTTTTTCAAGGTTAAAGTCTGCACAAAGAAAAAAAGCCTGCAAATAAAAGAAAAAAAAGTTTTTGAATATATTGCTCCTCTATAAAGACTGATTGGCGACTATATGATAATTTAGGGACAAGATATGATTTACACATTTTATGCTAATATGCCTTATTGTTTAGCGTCCAATTCCAATTATTGAGGGCATGTGGATCATAGACTGTATATATAAGAAGAGAACATAGTCACTGTGAGGTCACCCATTGGTTTGTGGTCTTTTTGAACCCTCAAGTTCAGCGTTTTGACCGTCGCCATCTTGGTTTTTTGCAACCAAAAGTCAAACGAGAGGGTGGAGTTAAGTACAACCGAATGCTGAATAAGACATTTTTAGGCAACCAAAATGTTGCAATTAACTTTCATGAACTGAAAACACACTGTGGAAGGGTTAAAGATCGGACAACGCCGTGGTAACGACCTGTCAATCACAAGTTAGCCACGCCCTAAAGCATACACTGCTTCATGGTCCATTTGACTCTAAATGGGACCATGATTCTGGCGATCCCCTTACCGCTGCCTAGTTTATTCGTACCGATACATCAGATTTACACCGCGCCTATTATGAAATGATGCCATTTCATTCAGGGGTGACAATGTGCCTCATTCTTAAATGTTTTTCTTATAATGGCTGAAATCAATTATTAAGAAAAGAGGAAAAAGTAGAAAACCCTTCGTCTGGTTCAGAGAGAATAATGCTCTAAATAAAAGTTAACATGACGCTAGCTAGTAGGAGCTATCTAGCTACTTTTGAATTGATTTGACTTTTAAAATAACTGCCATAATGGCTTGAAAACTAGGTCACATGCCAACAAATTGAATGCAATTTGAATTATTTAGTGTGCATTTTGATTTTTTAAGATAATGCATACGCAAATATAATTCTGCTCTTACAAATCCGTCCCTGTGCGCTCTCAAAGGTTGACTTGCAGACTGAGTAGCGCTCAATTTTGTTTTGTGCTCTCTCAAATTTTTTTTGTCGTCAGTATGCTTCCATAACACAGCACACCACCACCAGTCCCATCGTAGAGACCAGACCAGTGCTAAAAATAGCTCTTGCTGTTCCCAATGAGGAAGCCCATTCATCCCCAGTCTCAGAGGAGCTGTCACACACAGACACAAGCGCGCGCACACACATATATACACGTGAAAGCAAGCGCGCTCACAGACATGCAATTACACACACACACACACACTCTCTAGAGCGTTTTATGAGGTTGACAGGTGAATATTTTGCATCAGTGAAATAGTATTTGATCACGGAGCAGTGAAGAAATGCGCTTACTCGCAATCATGCACACACAGTGTTCCCTTACCCCGTTTTGAGGCTGACAAGTGCGTCCACGACTCCAGTTTGATGATATTTTACCATGTACTGGTGCATAGCGGGGTAGTTCTTCCTGATGTTCCTCTCTGTGGATCCGTTTGGAACCGTCCCGAAGCGGAACGGAGGCGAGTACGCGTACGGGTTCTGAAACTGTGGTGGAGGGAAAGATGGAGAGGAAAAATAGAGGGGGGAAACAAAATATAAACACAGAGAGAAGCAGTGAGAGTCTGTGTGCTTCTGTGTTTCAAACTGTGTAGATCATGGGTGGGTTGGTGCAAGCACTAGATGGGTAGGTTATGCCAGTTGAGGAGATACTAGTCACAGTGAAACGATGGACTTTCCTGTGATTGTCTAAAATCTTAAGTAGTTTCACTGTGGTTTACTTTTCCCCAACTTGATAACGTATTTTTGTAGGCCAACCCAGAAGTTAGCATCACCCTGGTTCCCTCGACAAAAAGCCAATGGGATTTTTCCATTTGGTTTTAGATTATTGCAGAAAATAAGCTCTGTGGCAAACAAACATTTATCATACTTACACGGTTTGTTCAGCAAGATAATCTCCATAAATGAACACCACTTTCATGATTTTTGAAGTGTGAATGCAATCACCAGAAGAAAAAAGCTAACATTAGGCTATAAACGAAATACACCACTGTGGCATGAGCGCCAGTATAGACAACAAGACTGTAAAGGCGGATGAGTGTTCGGCGTGATGATGTTTAGTAGTACTCACATTTAGCCACTTGTTAGCAACCGCCTTTTTTAAGACAAATAAAATCTTAAAAATTCACAAGTGGGATATTTACTGCCGTATTTTATATCGTAGAACAAAACGTTAAAACCTCTTAAGCTTGTGTTAACCGCAGACCTTATTTCAGGCATCTAACTAAAAACCCATTGACTTCCAAAAGAGGGAACTGGAAGTGCTAAAATGCTAACTCATTTCCAGGTTTTAGGATTCATTCCTGCGCCATCAAACTTGTTTTAAAATGGGCAGAGATTTACTTACAAGCTATGCTGAAGTGTCTGCAAACTGAATCTGAATCAAACACACTGTGTCACACTGAAACTACTATGCGTGCTGCATAATTTGCACAATATTCATGGTGATATAAACACAGACCTGAAAGGCAGTACATTCAGTAGGTGATATAACGGGGGATTATGGGAGGATACCATCCCCCTTGTTAGCAAAATGACCCAAAGGCATGCCCCTTGTTAACCTGCCATCCGACCTCTCCATCCCCTAGCAGCAGAGAGAGTTCAGGGACAGAGGGGGTTGTTTAGTTGAATATGTTAGTCTAGTCTGCCTGACTCATTGATCCGTTATCTGACTGAGGTTTGAGCAATTTAGAATCTATGGCCCTGACCATGGCTCTGAAATATCAGTAGCCTAACTGTGCTGTGTATTGATAAATCCATGGTTGCTGTCTGTGGTGCTGAAGTAGGAGACAGATTTGTAATTGCGACTTTTTCTTTGAGTATTGCTCTGCTGTCAGGTTCTATATAGCTAGAGGGGTGGTATTAAAAAATACAAAACCAAAAGATTTGTTTATTGGGCAGTTTACTAGTTGCAGGTGAACGAAACAAACCGCTCACCCTGTTAATAATTAACATATCGCCTACTGAGTACACCGTAGCAAATATATTTTTGTCAATTCTAATGTCAAAATAAGCGTGGTGATGTTTGTGCTCCATATCTGTGTGATCTGATCCTCCATTACGCTGTCTATTAGCATCTGTACATCTATGAGTACCTAAACTGTCAGTGCCTGTACAGTAGTTTGTCTCTGTCTGATAAATCCTATAAACACAAGTGATTCCACTTCACTTTCATAATATTTGATCACATTTCGCTTACTTAGAATACTTGTAAATGCTGTGTTGTAGGGCATTGAGAAATATCACAGCTTTTTCTTGTTACCTTTATTGGAACCTTCACACTTAATCTCTTCCTTTCATCCCTCCCCTCGGCAATTTGTCCTTTTTAATGTGGATTAATCATACATATATTCCACTATTGGCATATTTCCTCTGCTCTTCACAGGTCTTTCTATCTTCCCTTTCTCTGTAGGTCCCTCTTCGCCCAGTTATATCATCTATTTATTTAATCTATCTGATTTATTTGTAAGAGACCATGTACAATATTAAGCATAAACGTTGGCTTTACTAGATCCTCAGCTGAGAGGCCACTTCCTTTCTTTTCTCCCTTCCTCTAACTGAATTTCTTTTCCTTTTTTAAAACTCTCCCATCATTTCTCTCTGTCTCCCTCTGTGTCTCTCTTAGGTATAATCTAGTCCGTGTACAGGTCAAGGGTTTCGTAGTAGTGTGCTTGTCGCTCCGGTAACAACCTACCCTCCAGCACTGCGGTAATGATCTGCCCTCATTGCCAGAAACAGACAAACCCTATCAATTAGAAGTGTGTATTACGAGCTCCACTTTAACCACATAGTGTGTGTGTGAGAGTGTATTCACGTATAGTGCTGAGGACTGGTTTCACTATATATTATAAAAAATAATATTCTATGACATTCTCATACATCTACATGTCTGTTTTGTGTCACTTTCACATATTCATACAACACAGTAGTGACTCAACCCATAGGCAGTGCAGGAGGGATTTTATTTGCATGTTATTAGCATGTAGCATTGGTCAACATCTGTAAAAAAAAAAAAAAAAAAAAACATCTGTGTGTTCTATTGCAGAGTTGAACTAGTTACATCATAAGTGTATCTACATTATAGATATGTAAATATTTATGTATACTGTATCTGCCTGCATACATTTCCATTGTATAATCAGGTCAGGGTGAGGGCGTGTTCATAAGTCCGCTGTGCATGTATGTGTGCGTTAGTGGTGAAGTCACACAGTGTGTGTGTGTGTGTGTGTGTGCCAGCATCATAAGCGATAGCCCTCAGGAGATGCTCCCTCCTCACGCAGCCCTTCCTATTGTTCTTCCTACTGCTCTTTTAAGGTGGAGCAGAAGCTTTAAGGTCAGTAGAGGGCACATATAAAAAATCTTGCTGGATAAAAGACCTTTTTTACAGTGGACATTTTGACTTGTAAAAGGCACAGGTGAAATTGACAACATTAACGGTGGCTCAGTTCCATTAAGTGTCCCAGTAAATCATTCCAGTTAGCCAGCGTGCACTATACCAGGACCTCCCCCCATCCCACCAACCTACTTAACCAACATGTTGTCATCCCAACTCATTACTGACTGCCACTTTGTCACGCCACTTGGTGTCACTTTAGGTTTAGGCAACAAAACCAGTTAGGTTTAAGAAAAAACTAAAAGGCTTAAAAGTACTGTTTGTACAGTGAAAATTAAACTGAACGTTGTGAACACAGGACACAAACAAACAGCTGATTGCAAAGTGAAAGTGAAATAAAACAGCAGCCTCCTGGATGAAAGCCTTATGTTTGTGTCTGTTGTTGCTCTTAAAGCTACACTACCACACTCCTGGCGCACTTTCACTGAGCGTTTACTATTGCTGTGGATGGGTTTTACATTGTAGTTAATGGAACGCCTGGTGCGTCTCATACAGGTGCTAAAGGGTGCCTTGTGCGGCGTTATCACACGCTGTCGCCTGGGACAAAGCTTTGGTATTTGACGCCCTGGGAATGAGAACGGGCTGATTTAACAAACAAGGGCTATGGACGGGAGTCCACCACGACCACAAGAATAATCTACTGTAAGAAAAAAACATCATAGCAGTTCATTTTCATATTGTGTAAAAGGAAAATAGACAGAGCACATGAGGAAATCTGTCTGCTACATCTGTGTCTCCTTCAAAATGACTGACAGAGTGCCCCTATAGCCCTGATAGTGTGCAATACTTTAAATTAGGACCCATGGCCAACATTTTATCCATCTATTCTATTTTATCTGTTTCAACTGTATCGACTGCAATTGGGTGCTTTTGACTGGGGTCCCCATGGAAACCAATATATTGGCCTTTTAAAAAGCACTAATTAAAACAAACAGAAAATAATGATATGAAATCATTATGAACGAATTGATTGACAAAGTCATACAAAATTGGATAAGTGGATGAGAAGGCATGGATGTCCTTTGAGTCTAATACAATATATATACAAATATATTTTGCGTGTGATGAGGTTGATCCAACCTTGTGAAATGAAGTGATGTGGTTCCCCCCTATTTTTCCTTACCACGGTTTTACACTCCACCATTTTTCTGAGTTATTTTTCTCATAAATGTATCTATATAATCTCGCAAATTTGTGAGTTTTTATTGGAGATTTGCCACTTTAATCTCAAAGAATATCTGAGTTTTTTTTCTCGTAAATTTACGACTTTAATCTTGGGAAATCAGAAGTTTTTTCTTTGAATACTACCCCGCTCCCCATGCTCAATAATTCTTTTTTTTTTTTTTTTTACCTACAATGGCCGTAATATGCCATTGTACCAGTGAGATATGACAAAAAGTATACCTCTGCGGGGTCTACGGGACCCCAGTCAGTAGGATGAAGGTTAAATACCCCTGTACATTTCCTTCTATCACATGCCAAAATGTCTGCCATAAAAAAGTGCTTTTGAGAATTGCACCAGCTGCTGCTAATGAAAGCTTAATGCAGAGATGATGAGAAAATGAAAGGGCAGAGGATCTGTGTTGCAGACAGGTGGAGATAAGAGCACTAGCTGCCCTGCTACATCATTACCATGAACCGACAGCAATGCACTCTAGATATTGAGATTTTGTTAACAAGTGATTGAAATCAGCTCCTGGCATTTTCTACCTTTTTTATGAGACTGTTTTGTACTTATAGGTTAAATTTCTATATTAAAAGACATGCATCCAGCTCATTCAGACTGTCTATGCACCTCTCCTCTCCTCTTTTGTTGTTCCTATTCCTCCTTCGTTCTGCACTACCCTCTCTCTCTCTCCCGTTATTATGCAAGTTCTGCTGTTATATAAGCAAAGGACTCCCTTTGTATGTGTCTAACTGTGCCTTTGTCTATGTTATGTGTACGTGTACAGGCCTGTATTTTAGATTCAATGCTCCTGTTTCTCTGTTACATGTCTGCTGTATCTCTCAGAGCTTCTCAAGGTCCTTGTGTGTGTTTTATTCTTTTGGTACTAAGCAGTATTGTTGTGGTGTCACTGCAAAGTGTTGAGTTGCCAATCAGCCTGGAGACTTTCCACCCCCACAACTTTCTGTTGCTTAAGTTTGACTTTTCTTCTCAAACATTGAAGCTGGCTCTCTGAATCCGAAAGCAGTTTAAGAGCAGGCCCTTTAAAATCAGTCCTAATATCGGTCCAAGTGTTGTGGCAACATGTTTGTATTGTGTCCCGACAGGCGCGCCTGCTCTCAAGGGCAGCTGTATCCAAAAGCATCATTGATTTTGTGTCATTTTGGCGCATCAATCACACTGCAGATAGAAGATGCATTTACCACTTCAGGCTCACCTCCATCATGTCACTTTAACAGAGAGAAATAAAAGAAACCGTCCTGCAGATAGATGGCTCAACCAGTATAACAAGGTGATAGTGGCACCTATAAGCAAGTGGTTTAAAGCATTTCATTAGTGGTTATAACATATGGTCTAGTGGCTTTTTTCAGAGGAGGAATCTTTGCACATTGTTGGGAATAAAAGAAATGATTTATTTATTTTTATATATAAAGTTGTATTGATGTACTATTTAAATCAGCCCTCAAAAAAGTTTTCAAATCTCTTCTAAACTGATGCATGTGGCAAGTTCCAAAACCTGGTTACTGCTGTTACTACAGTATGTCTCTATGACAAACTGCTGAAATTTGAATTGTTAAAGCCTGTGCGCTAAAAACCTGCTCTACTATCAGCCGTTGAGAAACCAGAACATCATGTCCTCATCAGCAAGCAGAGACAAATAAGCCAGCGCTGTAAAGACAAACCCCTGGTGGTTGTACAGCCTAAAACGTCCCAGACTTGCTAACTGACTGCCCTCGGGAGACAGTTGCCAACAGCTCAGTACGCATTCATTACTCCCCCTTCATAAAAGATACTAAATTAACAACAGCTCTTCCTGCCGTCACTGGCTTTAATAGATTATTTTATCGGTGAAGTAACACAAAGGTTATCAAACCTCTTGTGATTTCAGACGACAGTGCCTTATAAGAGTGAATGTGTTCTGCTATTTACAGACCAAGACTCGCAGCTAAAACTTCTGTAACATAGAGCATTTGTCTCCAATTGACCCATGCAGTCGGTGTATCATTTTAGGAGAACCAGCATTTTGTTTCATTGTGCAGCTCCACATGTGGCACACAATGTTGTACAGTATTTCACTCATAAGTCATTGATTGATACAAAATTGCATTTTACAAATTCTTGTGATCCCAATTCCTAGTTTCCACAACATTTGGCCTACATTAAGCGAACTTTGTATGTCGCTGAATGCAATGACTTTATGTGATATGAAAAGGTTGCCTGATTCACACCTCTGAATCGCCACCCACATCACAGATTTTTTCGGCAGTTCAAAATATGCGGTGTTGCGGTGTCTGTAGCTCAGCTTGTAGATCTGGACGGCCATTAATCGCAAGGTTGGTGGTTCCTTCAAGTTCCTCTAACCCACATGTGGAAGTGTCCTTAAAGGGAGAGTTTGGGTGTTTTAAAGTGGGGCTGTATGAGGTACTTTTCCATAGTCAGGGTATTACCTACAGTAGATGATGGTCAGCACAATCCCAGCTTGGAGAAACAGACAGCGGTTACCACACGGAAGCAAAGTAATGTACTGCTGTGGACGGGCCCACCTAAGAAAATCAATATCAGTTTAATTGAACGCTATATTTAGAACATTTTCTGCGCTTTACCTTGCCGTCAGAAAGCCCTTTCCAATGAGGAACTGAAGCCGTTATATATATATATCCATATACTATATATCCATCTTTGCTCTCGTCCCACCAGACTCCATTCAAAATAACTAACTTTATCTCACAGAACATGGAGGTTGCTGGTCAGTTTGTTTTGTTTGTGCTATTGTGTGACTTTGATGATTCCAAACTAACCGAAGTCACACAATAACACCAACTAACCGATCAAGGAAGCGGTAAACCAGCAACTCCTGTGTTCTGCAAGGTAAAATCACTGTTTTTTTTCAATGGAGTCTGGTGGCTTTGATGAGAGCATACAGTAGATAATGGCTTGAGTTCTCCATTGGAAACATAAGACTGTATAGCTGTCTCACGGCAAGGTAAAGCAGTGACAATATTCTGAATATAGCATACACTTAAAAGGATATTGATTTTGTTAGGTTAGCCTTTCATTTAGGAGGCCAAAATACGTTTTGCTGCCGGCCCCGTCCACAGCAGTACATTGCTTTGGTTCCATGCAGTAACTCCTGTCTGTTTCTCCAAACTGGGGGCGTGCCGACCATCATCTACTGTAGATTATACACTGACTATGGATGAGTACCTCATACATACATACAAACATCACACTTCAAAACACCCAAACTATCCCTTTAAGCAAGATGCTGAACCCCACTTTGCTTCAATGTATGCACATGCGAAAAATATAAGTTGCTTTGGACAAAATGATCTGTGGAATGTAATGTTGGAGGAACGACCGTGCCAATCAAAGTCTTTTTGGTGGGACTAAAGTCACACTGAAAGTACGAGACTTGAAGAAACATGCCGCAATGGGATGGCCATGTTGCTCTGTGCCTGCTGGATGTGTAAGTAGGGGACTGTGTCCTAACATGTCAGCCTTAAGACATCGATAAGGCGATATAGTCCAAGGCTTCTTTGCTTTGTTAGTTTCACTGCCCCCTAGTGGTCCAAAATAAGGCAGTTTATAGTATAATTTACCGACAGGCATCTCGATGGGGGACTTCCTTTATCATTTTGCTGGTCACAGATGGCTCAATGTCCAGCCTCCCTCAGCATATCTGTCTGAATGGCCATTTACCCTTTTTGTCTGGTTCCTTTCTTCCCTGACCCTCTCTGTCTTCCCATATCTCTTTTACTTTCTCACGCCATTCCTTTCTCCCTCCCTCAGTCGTCAACTTGGCCCATATCTGTCCGCCTGTTGTCTTGTACCATCTTGTGTGTATTGGCCTCTCGGGCTCTCGCTATTCCTCAGTCACCCTCCTGCCAGTTGCTGAACCCCTTGTTCCACCCCTCCCCCACCCCCTCCTCTCTCCTTCTGTATGTTGTCAAAACCCTCTACATCAGTCTCAAATGCTCTCTCCTCAGGAACTCTACCCTTTTGTCTTGTTCTTCTGTTCTATTTCTCTACATTTGGATTGACCTTTTCCATCTTTCAGCCTGTCTTCCTGCTCCCGCATGGCCATTGTTTCCCTTTCTTATCTATATATTCTTATATTACAGCGCATATTATCATAGTTGTGCCTGTGTAGTCATTTAGAATCATATAGTGGCACAACAGTGGCATGAAAAGCCTATATTTGTGGAAGAGATTGACATTTTTAATCAAAATCTATTATCAACAAGAATCCATGCATAAGTAGCAGAACACCATTTCTAGACATGCTATGAAATAAGGTTAATTTTAGTAGGAGAACCACATTTTGCGAGCATTTAACACCAGTTATGTGAAAATGTCCGCGTGTGGATGTGTGTTGAATATTTCACCTCAAGTGAAAAATGTCTTGTTATCCACAGTAAACATGCCCACTGTGAATAGTTTGAGCATTTAAATCCAAGCACTATTCCAAATACTTGCATTGAGGATCCAAATGTCTGAGGAATTCCTTATTTTTAATGGCTTTCAATGGATTTTCTGCACTTGCACTGCCCTGTACAATGGCTGTTACCAGCAAGATTGTAGTTTGTAGTCAATTTGAATTACTATATGAAATGTCTTGCATATATTGCAGCATTTATTCACACATGTAGTTCTCACTAGTGTTGCAGCAAATGCATCTCTGTACTGCTTGGTTTCAAAAAGCTACTCTCATTTTAGTGTCCACTTTTTTACTTCTGAAAAAGTATGCACAACAATTTGCATCTATTACTGCAAAACACGCAAGTTTGAGCCTTTGAGGAGTGCATAAAGGTTGACTAAATTTGTGACATAAATGTGTATTAAGCAGCATAAGTTTATCTCATGAACCTTTTCCACTCTCTGGATTTTGAAAACAGCAGCACTAAAAAATATTATGCCAACATATAACATTTTCCAGTGTAAAAGTGTGGGTGGGCTATTACTTATGTATTGGCAGATTCGAAACCTTTGGCCTTACCCACTCAGGCAGCTGCATGTCTCTGTGTCTGTGTGAAAGGCTAAAGCCGTGTCACAGCAAAATGTTAGTAAAACAAAGTTGTGGGGTTTCAACCTTCTACTCATGGTTCCCAGTAAACATAGACAGCCTAGACAAAGGACTGAATGGGAGGATGAAATACTGTGTGTATTCAAAGACACCTGCTCAGGGCAAGAACAGGATGTTTGTGACACACGCCTGTCTGTACAAGTATTGGTTTCTGAACTACTTTTCTCTGTCTCTCGCTCTTCCCCGGCCCCGGCGAGGTGGGAGATCCGCGTTTGCAAATGTGAACCTTATTTATTGCAATAAAACTCAGAATGTCAGATGCCAGTTCATGTTTTATATTCTATTCCACCACAACTTACAAAACTAACTTCTTTACTGACAGTCAAACCCCCATCCAACCGGTCAAATCAACAAACTGCCTCTACCACATGTTGTTCTTTACCTTATTGTCGGAAAGCCCGGTGACTTGGTCGACAAACTCCTCCTGGATCATGAAAGCGGCCAGGTTGGCAGTGTAGGAAGCCAGGAAGATGACAGCGAAGAAGGCCCACACAGACACTATGAACTTACTGGTGGTACCCTTCGGGTTCTGCACCGGCACAGAGTTGTTGAAGACCAGACCCCACAGCAGCCACACGGCCTTGCCCATGGTGAAGGAAGGGCCATGGGGGTCTGAAAGAGAGGACGGAGGAGAGAGAGAGAGACAGGTGGTTTAGAGGACGATGAGAGCATGCATAATGTATAGATAAGAATATTTCCATATGTGTGTGCTTGCTTACCTCTTCCCTGCGCCAGGTTTCGGTTAAAACCAAGAGGACTGATGTACTCAAACATGAAGACAGCCATTGCAGTCACCAGTAGGAGCATCACAAACATCATAACCCACACTGATGCACTGAATGGCTCTGTGAGAGAGGACGGAAGAAATAAGAGGACAGAGATTAAGTATTAACACGTGTTGGAGGACATTTTTACGTCTCACACATCACTTTTTCTGATTCGTGCTCACTCACTCCCTGTCTGTCCATGAACTGAATGAATAAATCAATCGCACACACACACACACACACACACACATTGAGGAAAGAAGTGCATGGCTAACAAGCTGACTCCTGCATGTTCGCAGAGCCCCTACACACACACTTGCATATACACAGGCGCACCTCCTATTTGACAGTGTGAGGAGGCGTGCGGTATAGGAAGCCCTGGTGTCAGCACTCCTGTCCTCCCTCTGAGCTCACAACACTACTGCAGAGATTAAACCTTGCTCTAATGTATGGGAGAGCACTGCTGGCACAAGGCTGTGCACTGTGTGCGTGTGTGTGTGTGTGTGTGTGTGTGTGTGCTGGCAAGCAGCCATTACGGGGTATTCCTGCTAAGCTCTTATAATTGCCACTTTCACAGCAGTAACTGTATGCTGCATACAAGTTAAGTGTGTGTACCTGTGTGTTTCTGCCTTCACTTCATTCGTTCTTGCTGGCTGTTTGTGTTTGCGTGTGCACTTTGTATGAGTGGCTTCAGGTATGCGTGTGCAGGAACTTGGATGTCGATGCCGACGCATCAGATGAACGTGACTGAGCAGCCATAACAGGGATAGCCGTGGTCACTCAAGTTAAAATCCTGCGCTTAAGTCCCTCTCAGGTAAAGTGAGAGTCATTGTAGCAGGAAGCAGGGGTTGAGCTAAATCCCTCCGATGAAAGAGCAAGTATTGACAGCTGTGTAACGGAGCTGAATTGTGTTGTCAGCTCTGTATCTCGGGGAACACACACACGCACCCAAAACAAATACACTCGCACAAACCCAAAAAGCAAACAAGACAGATCTTCCTCTCCCTCTTTCTCTCTTTCTCTCCTGAGTCCAACAACAAAGCAACAGTGGTTTCGGTGACAGTTACCGAGAAAGGCTGACGGGGACACCGTTCCGTTGCTACGGGAGACCATGACGCTGATCCCGGTTTCCACGAACGGGACGGAGAAATCGATGACCTCAGAACGCTCCTCATTGATCGTCAGAGATCCGACGGCCATGACGGCTTTCTTATAGACCACCTTTGGAGGGCGGGGGAGAGGGAGGGACGCAGGGTTTAGAAGGAGGGAGGAATGCACGGATGGGTGAGGAGGGTGAGTGATGAGGGATGACGGAAGAGAGATGTGTCAGGACAGGGAGAGATGGATGTTAAGGTAGAGGAAAAGATATGGAGGGGAAGGTAAGTGGGTGAGTGGGTGAAATGGGAGGAAGTAGGGAGGATTATGGGTAAATAACAGGTAAAAGTGAAAATGGTCAAGAGAGGGAAACAGAAAAAGAAAAATGTTTAATCATTGTGGCATTCAAAACGGGCTCCTGAAACTACAGTACACTCATGTTCATATCCCAGTTCAGTCTTGACACTGACTGGCACTGGTCCTTACAGATTTGTTTTACATCCTAAAAACTACGGAAGAAACTGTGATCATAATGACAATAAAAATAAAAATAAAAAACTCCCATGTTTTGTTAATTTCTTCAGTAATCTACTAACTACATGTATTAAAGAGGACCTATTACAGTATGCTTTTGTGCTTTTTCCTTTTCCTTTAGTGTGCTATATAGTTTTTTGTGCATGTAAAAGGTCTGCAAAGTTCACGCAGAGTTCAGAGAGTTACTCTCCCCCACAGAAACACTGCTGCTGAACTGCCTGAAACGCCTTGATTTAAGTCCTGCCTTTTCTTCTGTAACGTGGTGATGTCACCAAGCAACACATTTGCATAATACCTGCCTAGCGGTTAGTTTGGCACGCCCTCAAACAAAGCTAGTTGAAGTGGAGCTGTAGTGGAGTAGAGTCTGAAGAGTTTGGTTCAGTTGACCAATCACAACAGAGGGCAAGCTGACCAATCTGAGAAGACTCGGCTTTTAGGAAGTAGGGCAGGAGCTCAAACAGAGTGTTTCAGACAGAGGGTGAAAAGAGGTGCTTTTTTTTTTACATTAAAGGATGTACAAATGTTCTAGTAGAAACCTAAAATACAAGTATGCACATTGTATAAGCCTAATAGGTCCTCTTTAACATTATCTTTCATGATAATACTCAAAAAGCTATAAATCTACACCAGAGTATGAATCTTATTGACTGCACATCAATACTGTTTTTAATCTCAGGCTGAATCTTAATCAGAATAATCAATAAGTAAACCTGGGTCACTGCTAAATAAGATGAATGCTGAAGGAACTTCAAATTAGTGAATAAAGTCTGCCATGACAAAAAATACAGGCAGCAATACAGTTTACAGTCTTAAAATAAACTCTGGGATTTTACCTTCAAGTTGAAGCTGGTAATTAAAGATATGCAAAAGACTTCTCTGCAGGAGTAGCTAAGATTTGTTTACTGTCTGAGAATTTGCAGTTGGTGCCAAAGCCTCATAGCTGCCTGAAAAATGTTGTTTTTTCCACCCTGTGAGAGTTTTGCAAAGTCAACAACTAAAGCTTTTTTGGGACATAAGGAACGGGAATATTCTGTCGTACAGACATCTCAGCCTATAGGCTACAAAGTAAAAGTGAAGACTGATGATCAATACTCTTATACATCATTCATGACATGCACCTACAGTACACGTTCTTATAGTGCCACCTTCAAGACTAACGGGAAAAACCTCAAGCCATTAAATAGGTAGCAAGCACCATAGATGTGGGGCAAAGGGGGCATAGTCCACCCACTAGTAGGTTTTATCATCTAGTCACATTGTAGATCACCGAGAGAAGGTATAAAAGAACACGACAGCAACCTCTAGTAACTATGACAGGAGCAGAAGCGAAAGTCAGGTGCTGTAGTATAGACAGTGTGAAATCCCATAAGGGTTGGACGTCAGGCACGATGGATGGGACATAAAGCACATGGTTTTCAGCCAGGGGACTGGGCTTCGCATCCTATGTGAAACCAACAACGTGCAGTTGTCTTTGTGTTCACAAGCGTTAAGTTTCACTTTTGAAACATAGTTTCAATGTTTTTCCCTCAACTTAACTAAGTGTTTTGTTGCCTAATGGTGCCTTCAAATGAAACTTGTGAGCTTGTGTTTACAACATGAAGTAATGCGCGTTCAAGTTGTGAGACTTAAGTTGTTGCCTAAACCTAAAGAAGACATTTTGTTTGTGTTCAAAATGTAACAGTTCATTCAGTTTTGCAGCATGTTAAAATGTGTTGCTTTTAACTTTCACTTTCACTTTTACAACATAGTAGACACAGTAGGCCCCTACTGACCCACATCTATGGTGCTTATAGCGACTAACAATGCCTATTTAATGGCCTGATAACAGTCTAATCGGGTGCAGCAGTAGTCAAGTAGTCAAAAGTGTTTCTCTTACCTCTCCCACCATCCCATTCCAGACATTGTTGATCTTCTTGCCATGCTTGCCATTGGTTACCAGGTACAGGTCATAGGTGAACTTTACATACTTGGCAATCTTTTTCAGAATATCGATGCAGAAGCCTTTGCAGCACTTCTTAATGTATGTCCCACCAGCCTCAGTTGTGTTGCTAAAGAAGCACAAACAAAAAAAAGGCACGCATTGTTAGCCAGTGATTTTGAACTGGGTTTCAACTGGGGTTTAAAATGAGAGCAATGGCACAGGATCCAGGTGGATGTTTTTTCTTATTGATTTCCACCTTTATAAACCATGTATGACTGAGGACAAAACGTGGTTTGCTTCTCTTTCCACTCTACTTGAATTTATATGAATGCACCAGTGAACAAATACATCACCCTGAGACTTTTTCACCTTTAAGTTCAGGTCGTCCTATTCAGGAATGACATCAGAAGACATGCAAAATATGCTCCCTCTCTCCTTCTACCTCTCTGCCTCTCTAGAGAAGGAGGTTTATGACGGCACTGCATCTGCAAGCCTTGTACCATCTGTGTGTATGAATTTGAGAGCAGGAGAGTTCAGACACTGTTCACGCACGCACACACACAGGAGTCTCAAGACATCAACTTTCAGCCACCTGGGACTCTCATTTAACTTTTAGATGTGTGCTAATTAGGAGATAACCTCGTCCTTTAGTTTAACAACAACCTGGACACAAACTTGACGGAAAGAGAGAGAAAAAAAAACACACCCGGTCGTGACTCTGCAGTTCCCCTTCAGAGCTGAAACTCTGTCACTTTGGAGGAATTCTGTAGCGTCGGAAAAACATTAGCCGATTCTTGCCCCAAGTGCAAACTCCAGTGTTACCCTCTCGCTAGTCGCCATCGATCTGTCAAACGAATGTCACCCCAAGTGGAATCCTTCCCTGTCTTCAGACTGGAAAGGATTCCACTTGTTATGGTCTAACAGTTTCACACTAGAGAGAAAATGTTCATTTGAAAAAAGAGCCAGCCGCTGATCCGTCAGCAGTTTTGAATGACTTTTTGTGAAATGTTGCGCAATCACCCAGGGTGATTTTCTGATATAACTGCATATTATCTATAGCAGCTGTTAGGGCTAAAATGAAATTAAGGGGCTAATTTACATCTAAGCCCTTTCAAACATACCATGTGTCAACTAAACTCACTGCCAGAGAAGCAATATGGGTTTTGTTTCCCTCATCAATCTAAAATAAAGACTTTTGAAAGACGCTCCTTCTGTAATGCAACATCTATTAGTCCAACCCTTCTAGCTGGGTGGATGGATGAAGAGACTTGCAGAGAGGGACAACAACTACATTTACATGCACACTAATATTCCACTATTATTCCGAGTATGATAATATTCCAAATTTGATACGGGTCATGTTAACAGCGTATTCCATTCGGATATTCTGAATTAGGACTTGTTCCAAATGGAGCATTTTCTGATTAAGACATGTGGGATATGCCGATAATATTCAGGCTTTAGGAGCATTCTTTGCACATGTATACAGCACATTCAGAATATGGGTCTCAATTGGTGTTTTTTACGGCAGTTTGCGACACACGGCCTCTTGCCTGTTTACGTCCAGCTCTGTGCGTTGTACAAACCAACTTCCCAACAGTTTGCAGAGATGCATGCCCCCAAAAAAACGCCCACATGTCTGGTCGGAAGGAGAAACACACCTACTTTTAAACATTATGAAAGACGTGGATATCAACAGGTTTTTGGATATGTGAAAATATCAATACGCCGGCCTTTTCAAGAAAGTGGTTGACGGAATGAAAGATTGAGGCTGTGTTCACCACAGGTGAAATGAATTGGAATATGCGCGGCTGCATGTAAACAGAGATATTAGTGGAATATTCATTATCATTAGCCATGTAAACAGCTGAGTAGGAATATTGTCTTTTTCAGAATAAGGGCAAAAAACAGAACATTTTGAGCATGTAAAGGTAGTCATTGAGAGAGTAAAAGAGATAGTGGCTTGTGTTTCTGCCTGCATGCCATATGCATGTATATGTATCATTTTTACTTTGTCCTATGGATTGTCTATGTTGTATTTTCACTATGTTGTTACACACAACATCTATTGCATATTTGTCCGTCCTGGAAGAAGGATCCTTCCTCTGTTGCTCTTCCTGAAGTTTGTTCCATTTTTTTTCCCTGTTAAAAGTTTTTTTTGGGTTAAGTTTTTCCTTATCCGATGAGAGGGTCGTACTGTAAAGGACAGAGGTTGTCGTGTCCTGTACATATTGTAAATTGCCTCAAAAGGTCAAATTTCTGATTTGTGATATTGGGCTCTACAAATAGAATTGACTTGACTTGACATTAAAAGCATTCAATAACTTCAACGAGTCCTAATTAAATCACAGAAAAAGGAAACGTCCCTAATTTGTAAGATGCATGAGGCAAGTTCAAAGTCGGCAGAGACGGTAAATCAGCGGAGAAAAATGTTTTGAAAATGTATGGCTGTGTCATATATTGTATATACTTTTTATGATGTTGAAATAGGAATGTATAGTCATGCTACTGTAATGGAACTGCATGATAAAGTAGGACGGGGTGACTCGTGCAGGGAACGGGATCTGTGATAATAATAACAGAAACAAGGACAACTGAGTCAAGTTGTGTGGCAGGTTCAGCTGGTGGGGGCCGTGACTGAGCATAGCATATAGGCCAGAACTGTAATAGCTGCATCCATGAACACAGCGTACCCATTTAGGTTGGCCATAGTACAGTCCAGGCAGCGAGAGCATGTGATGTTATGGAGGCTGTTTGCGAAGTTGCCCGGGCCAACTTGATATAGAAACGCTACAGGGCCCGAGGGGTCTCTAGAGAGGGCCGGTTCGGGTATGTGTGCTCAGTGCGAGTATGGCTTGTTCTCAGGCCTAGCCTGGATGAGTGAATTTGTGGTTCTGCATGCATGGATAGTCCTCCATCCCCCGATCCAACCCCGCCACGGCTCCTCTCACTCTGCCTCTTTTCCTTCCTTCCTTCCCTCCATCTCTCTCCCTCTTTCTCCAAATGGACGCCGCGAATGCTTGAGAGGGAATTGCGCTGTGGGAGGGAGGAAAGCGCCCCGGATGCATTGGCCTGTGAGTGAGTGGACATGTGGCAGCAGAAAGAAGTGTATATGAACTTGTGTATGTGTGTCTGTGTGTGTGTGTTTGTGTTCCTCCTTGGAGATGCTTTATCCTCCGCCCTACTTCACAGTCATTCTAGATGAAAATCTCTGTTGGCCTCTTCCCTGGGACCCTATTACAGCTCTGTTTGTGTGTGTGTGGCCATGTGTGTGTGTGTGTGTGGTTGCGTAGTTAGCCAGTAACTTTGTATGCATGCATGTGACTGACCCAAAGTGTGTACTATACATGCCAGTCTTACTGTAAGTGTGTCCGCAAGTGTGTGTGTGTGTGTGTGTGTGTTCCAGTGGAGAGGAATAATATTAAATTATCTCCAAACCAATTACATGCTTTGATTCAGCAGCACTCAAGCCACTCAGTGACACACACACACACAAACACACACTCGCCCTAAGCCTCTCTCACTGTGTGCGGATACTTCAGGAACATAATATAGCAAGGGGCTAGCAGTATTTGGGCGTTAGAGAGAAAATTGGTAAGGGAGGAAAGTGAATTTGCTGAGTTCAGCAGTCGCCTCCATTTTCAGGGGGAGGAAAAGAAGCTGCTGCATAGATCGCACACACACACTGCACCTCTTCCCCATGCTCACGGGAGAAGAGAGAGAAGCAACACAGCGACTGTGCTGGAGGAAATGGAAAATGGATGATGTAATTTTTGCCACCTTTTGATTACCCAATACAACAACATAAAATGGAATTTAATTTTCTGTAATGCTTAGTCCCATTTTTCATACACAGGACTGTAAAAGTATGAGTTAGTGGTAGACTGCATCACATGGAGACTACAGCCTATTTAAGTCAGCGTCTTTGTGTTGTACATTAAAGGGGAACTACGGCCATTTTCAAAATCCATACATGTTATTTCTATGGTTTAGGACAATGAAAAAAAAATATTAGTAAACATGAACAACTCTCACCCAAAAACCAAAACCTGAACTGCTCCATAGACAATGGATATGTTACAGATGACACTGAGAGCACCCAGGGGAATCTTCTGAGTATATGGGAACATGTTCTGCTTCATAACTGACAACACTGCAATAGAATAAAGCTCATTTGGGTATAAAAAAGAAAACAAAACCAGTCTCCCATTCATTGTCTATGGAGCAGCTCCAGACTTTATGCCCAATGACATCACAAATTTGCAATGGTGGAATGTAACTAAGTTCATTTACTCAAGTACTGTACTTTAGTACAATTATGAGGAACTTGTACTTTGCTATTTTATGTTCATACTTCTACATCACTCCATTTTGACAGCAATTGCAGTTACTTTGCATATTCAGATTATTAATATAAAATCAAAATAATAAATCAACGAATACATTATGACATATTATCACAGGTTAAGTTACCCAGCAGTACATAAAGTACTTCAAATCGGCTCCACCTTTACCAGCTGCAACATTAAAGTGATGTACACATGAATCACTAATTATAATTCAATAATATAATATATATTATTGTGAAATTGGCCATTCTGCATAATGAGTATTTTTACTTTATGATACTTTAATTATATTTTGATGATAATATTTTTGTACTTTTACTAAAGTACGACTTTGAACGCAGGACTTTTACTGTGTAGTATTTTTACAGTGTAGTTTTGCTACTAGTAAAAGGTCTTCTTCCACCACTGCAAGTTTGAGACTTTCTTTTCTGGTTTCTGGCTTTGAGAGGGAGAGTAGTTCCTGTTCACAAATATTGATTGAATTAAACTAGGCCATGGTAATAACATACTGGAATTCTTAATTTAGGTGGTGTGTCACTTTAACTGTTGGAGTCTTGACCCCTTAATACTACCGCTTACTAATATTTGTGGAAGAGAAACGGTAATTGACTTATTTCACCACATTGCATTTAAATGTCTTGCTCATGTGTGCTAAGCAATTTAAATGGATAATTGTTGACTATGTTTAGCTAAGGTTAAGCTTTATGCTTAAGGGCAGTGAGCCATAATGGAACTGATTATACACTGGATAATGATATATGCAGTAGGTTATCATTTCAAAAGTGATGAAACATCCCTGTGACTTTGCCTGTTAATCCACATTTTTCACAAGCTTTCACTCTTAAAAACCGTCCATTGACCGTCCATTGACAGAATCCTCTCTGACCTGATTCTGAGTCACAGAGTTACATTTAAACCAGTGAAATTTACACTGTTATTTGTATTGGACTTGGAAATATCAGGTGATTTACAATGAGAGCAACAGTGCTAGACAGATAGCTAGATGGATCATACACTTACTCTTTAATGTGCTTCCTGCAGGGCACGGAGTTCCTCATGCAGGTACCAGTGAGCCTCTCCACGTCCTCCACGATAACAAAAGGTTTCTCCTCCAACGTGACGATGGACAAGTGGTTGTCGTCGAGCTCAGCGTCACCGAAGGAGTTGAAGCGCGGCCACACTGGGTACTTCAGTGTCAGGCTGCGGTTGTCCAGTTTCCCCATCTGGAGGGGAAGGAGAGGAGGATAACACAGACGAAACGACAAAATGAGTTGAGCTCAACGAGATTGTTAAAGTCACTTAAGAAAATAGAATAGTTGAACTTACATTTGAGGCATTTACAGAGGTTGTGGATCTCTTAGAATACTTTATAATTAGTGAGCAGGTTGGGAATCAGCACCTGTTGGGTTTAGACCCATGACAGTGTCGCTTAACTACTCGGCAACCCTCAGATCTAATGGTTACAAGCAGACAGGAAGTGGAAGTGGTGGGAAAATGATGTCCACCGGTCAGTGATCACAACATGGCAGGAAGAATGCAGTGTGTTACCTTTCTTTACCTGGTAGTTTCCTAACTGCTGTAATCTGTTGCCCAATAACTCAAAGCAGACAGGAAGTGGAGAGGATTACAAATGTAGACACATGTTAACATTTCCTTTAAATGTTGCTTTTTTTTTTTTTTGGCACAAAAACATTCAAAATCAGTACACATGTTCACAGACCATAATAAATGTGTGACTACCGGTATGACAGTGAGTACAACGACATCACAGATTAAAAGCATGGTGTGCAGGGAGGCATGACAAAATGCACACAGGGGGATATACAGTACAGTATGGCTATGAATGCAAACATATACCGCATGAGTAAGAGAGAGTAGTGGAAGTATGTCAGCGCTGTTAATAATTCAGAAAGTTGTCCGAGCTGTGATGTCACAGATTCCCCTATGGATGCTCTTTGCCCACCTACACCTGTGTGTGTGTGTGTGTGTGTTCTGCGTTTACGTATGTTTGTGTCAGACCAGGGGAGGCAGAGGGAAAGAGACAGCAGCAGGCAGCAAGGCTTTGCTCCACTCTCAATTATTAATGTTACAGGAGCCAGAAAATGGCAAAAACCTCGCTCTCGCTCTTTCCCTCCATTTCAAAAGTCTTTCTTTCTTCTTGCCTCTCTCTCCCAGGCTCGTACAGCAACAACCGCTGAGGTGTGGAGTGGAATATCTGACTTTACAGCCCAAAGTTTTTCAGTGTATCGCATTCTCATTAACACACACAAGGGCGTAAATGCGTGGATGTGTGAGGCGGTAACAAATGGAGACGGGCTAAGATGCTGAAAATGTTTGTTTTGTGTGTGTCTGTGTGTGTGTGTGGACAAAATAGAAAAAAACAAAAAAACACTTTGCACACACACGTAATACTCATAATATAGCCATGCTAATCTGTCACCCCTTTAACCCTCGAGTCACACGCGCACACACACACATATGCACACATGTGTTGTTGCTCAGCCTGCATGCCTGGCTAAGTCATTAACAGGCGAGCAGAGAGGAGGAAGTGAAATTAGCATTTTAATTGTTTTGCTTTGAGTGGTTTTCTATCCTCTGACAGGGATTAGAGTCTTTCCTCCGCTCTTAGTCGGCACCACTGTCAACAGCTCACTCTGCTGTCGGCTACATCTCTAGGAGTGTGTGTGTGTGTGTGTGTATGGGTGTTTGTGTGGGGCAGGACGGTGTGCTGAGGTGGCATGCGTGCGTTTTCTTGTGTGTCACCTTCACTCTCCAGGGAACGGCCACATTTGTCTATCTGTCTTACCCCAGCTGTTTTTCATTTCACAAGCAAATGAGTGTGTGCCTGTAGCTACACACACGTGAATGTATGTGTGTGTGTATGTGTGTGTGTGTGTGTGTGTGTGTGTGTGTGTGTGTGTGTGTATTAAAGGGGTGGGGAGGTATAGTAGGAAATGGGATTGGTAATGTATAAGAGAGGGGGAATTTGTGCATAATCAGTGAGATAGGACTTGTGTCACAGAAATGAGGATTCTGGGGAAAAAAACTAAACAAAAACAAATAAAAGTCAGAGAGAGAAAAAGAATAGAAAGAGTGTGGGTTCAAACGATTGTACATGCAGTTCGGAGTCATTTTCCTGTCTTAGTAAGACCCTATAGCACCAGTTTCTAGCTGTGTGCTATGCTGATATACTGTACATACTCCACGGGTGTTTTAAAGGGATAGTTTGGTTGTTTTGAAGTGGAGTTTTATGAGGTACTTATCCATAGTCAGTGTATTACCTACAGTATAATGTAGTGCAATGTACTGCTGTGGACGGGGCTGGCAGCAAAACATATTTTAGCCACCTAAAAGAAAGGCTCACCTTCAAAAATCGATATCAGTTTAAGGGTACGCTATATTTAGAATGTTTTCACCGCTTTACTATGACATTAGACAGCCCTTTCCGATGGGGAACTGACGTCAAAGCCACCAGAGTCCATTGAAAAAAACCCTGCAATTTTACCTGCTGGTAGACCAGCAACCCCCCCCCCTCTTCTACGAGGTAAAAGTACTGTTTTTTTCAATGGAGTCTGGTTGCTTAGACGAGAGCATCAGTAACGGCTTCAGTTCCCCGTCGGAAACATAGACAGTATAGCTGTCTGACAGCAAGGTAAACCGGCAAAAATATTCTAAATATAGCGTACACTGATATTGATATTGGTTTTTTCTAGATGTGCCTTTCTTTTAGGTGGTTAAAATCTGTTTTGCTGCCAGCCCCGTCCAAAGAAGTACATTGCTTTGCTTCCATGCTGGTACTTCCGTCTGTTTCTCCAAACTGGGGGCGTGCCGACCGTCATCTACTGTAGATAATACACCGACTATGGATAAGTACCTCACACAACCCCACTTCAAAACACCTGAACTATCCATTTAACTATGTAATATAATGCCAAATTTTCCTTGTTGGACGTGAAAAAAAAAAAAATCACCTTTAACTTCATTTTCTCTAGCAGAACAAAACCTTTTCTTCCTTTTTATGAACTTAATGATTTAATATGATGCAAAAATGCACAATCCGTACTGACTGCTGATCCTATAATGATCTAATATGTTTGTTTTTACTACTTGTTGCACCTTTAAGTATCAGTAAAAACCTGAAAACAGACATCAAACTCCAGTCTGATTGACTCATTTAGTCATTAATACAAGCTTTTGAGGATTGGCCCCTGATTTGGTTGGATGAATCAATAAACTCAAAGGAGGGATAAAAGTTCCACTCGGAAGATGGTTGAAAAAAAAGAGGGGAAAAGGGAAGGAGGAGGGGTAGGAGGAGAATAAGCTGACTCCAGCAGCTCTCCTGATATCCTGTCCTCCTGCTCTCCTCTTCTTCTTCTTCTGTCTCTCCTTCTCTCTAATTAAAGAAAGAGGGGTTATAAATTAATGCCCAGAGAGGAGAGAGGATTCTCTTTATCGACCGGCCAGGCAGCAGAATGCTGAATCTTCCTGTATGAAATAGCAGATATCACACACACACACATAGAAAAGAGTGTGTATGTGTGTAATGTGACAGCGAGGCCAGTGGGAGGTTGCGATGATAGGGCCTGTGGGATTACCGCATTATAACATCCCATGGCAGCAATCCTATCGCACCATCAACCCTTTGCGAATTCAGAGCCACTTGGCGACGAGATGACACTCTGCCCCAGAACAACTGTGTTTCATCTCATAATCTTTTCTCTTTTTTCCCTGGAAATCCCTTGTTCTTTTTATACTACTCTTTCTTTCATCACTTCAAACCTGCCCTCCTTTTTTATGTCCTCTCTAGTTTCCTCTTCAGCTTATTTATCTGTATTTTGAAAGGCCTTTTGCTCTTTGTACCTGCATGTCCTGCTCTCTATTTCATCTATTTCACAATGCTCTTTTTTCCTTCCCCTCATTCTGTGTGTATGACCTATACACACACACACACACACACACACACACACACACACACACACACTCACAGACACACTCACAGACAGACTCACACACTCTCAAGGGCTACAATCAACCAGAACCCGGCCGAACAAGTGGGAGAGAATGATAAAGGAATAAAGAAAAACAAGGGTCAGCGCTCTTACAACTGAGCACCTTCTCCGTGCCAGTCTCACCGGAGGAGTTATCGCTGTGGCAAGTTGCATTATGGGAGAATGAGTTCCTAATAGCGTGGAGAAACCCATTCAGTCATAAAACAGTATCTGTCACTGCTGTCAGACAAAATTATGTCGGGAAAATGGATTCTGCTCTCCGTCTCCTACGCCCGCTCTGTGTGTGTGTGTGTGTGTGTGTGTGTGTGTGTGTGTGTGTGTGTGTGTGTGTGAGAAAAAACAAGGGCAGAGAGAGAAAGTGGATAACGGAGTGGAAGAGCGAGAAAAAAAACGCATCCATGGATTTAGACATCTTTCCTCAAAGTGGAGTGCTTTCATAAAGCGAATTGCGAGGCCTGGATAATATGCATTGTGTGTGTAGATTTTGGAAGTGTGTGTGGATGCACATGCACATGGGCGTTTGTGTGTGCGTCTGCTCTCCATATTGTGATTCTCCAAGCACAAATCCCATGCTGTCTGTAATAATTATTTTGTGAACTGGCTGCTAACACTGCAGCAGTTCCTGAAGCAATTTACACACTCCATCTACTCAGCAGGAATAAAACATAACATCCTGGTTCTGATCGGTAAATACACTCCACTCATCCAGTCGGCGAGATGATGCTGCAACTCTGATCGCAATGAGAAGATCCGTCATCAGTTCTGCCGCATCATTGATTCTAACGCCCGTGTATTTCCTCAAAGCTGCACCAACTGTGACATGATGCTGCTTTTTTCTACTTGACCGCTTTATATATATATATTCTGATTTTCACACAAGGACTTTTGAATTCTAGAAGCCCAGGAGTTAATTAATATATATCTATGCATTTCTACATTGTTGGAAGGAGCTTTTCCAAAGGAAATAAAAAAAGTGATCAGTTGGCCAAGCGATCCACCACTTTGGTCCAAATATCTCAACAAGAGGGGATGTCACAAGAACCAATATTTTAGTAGTCGATGCCAAAATTCTGAAAACGTGACGGCACTTGTTTTTCTACAGTATTGTAGATACCATTAGGCCTCAAGAGCAGATATCCGTCATCTCAGAGACGATAGAAAATGTGTTTGGGATGCAGTAAAGTCACTATCAACATGTCCGGGGGACCCATCCTATTTTTTCCCCTGATAATGCTACATTGCAAACACCAAATCTGTGTTGAAACTGTGAAACTGGCAGGACGAGAGCTATTTAACGTTAGCCGTTACCTCCGTGCAAGACAGTGCTGCTTACTGGCTGCTAACAGCTAACATTAACTAGCTCTCATCCTGTTGATTTTAACACAGGAGGTGTCATTGATTTACATTATGCGCTCAGGCTCTACTCAGTAAAAATGTATGTAAAAAAGTATTGGGCAAAGGTCAATTGTAACACCATGATGTGTAAAATGTAGCTTTTGGTGAGAAACTTGAATTAATCCAGTCGTTTGAAGGAGAGATGTTTTCACAGCAATATAAAATAGATAACAGAGAGGGAATTATGACCTTCATAACAAAAACTAGTATGCAAACTGTAATAAAGGAGGGGATGCTGAAGTACATGGGATTTATTGTTTTACTTTTGTTTTTTACCGTGGTATCAAGAATCAAGAAATTTCACTGGTATTGGTATCGACTACTACATTTCTGGTATCTTGACATAACCATCGACAACTATTAGATGGATTACCATGACATTTTGTACATATATTCATGGCGCCCAGCTGATGAATCGCTATGACTTTGGTGATTCCCTGACAAAATATTTCAACTTCTACTAGATAAATTGGCACCAAATTAGGTGCAGACATTCATGGTTACCAGATAACAAATCCTAATGACTTTGGTGACCATCTGACTTTTCCTATAGTGCCACCATGAAGTTTAAATTTGTGGTTTTGCAAGAAATGCCTGCACAACTGCTGGATGGATTGACACAAAATCTGGTACAGACATTCATGTCCCCACAAGGAGGAATCCTAATGACTTTGGTGGTCCCTTTTTTTCCCTCTAGCACCATAATCAGTACATTTTCTTTTTGGTTTATGGAGACGCTGACGGTAGCATTTAGCTCAAAGCACCACCATGCCGAAGTAGCTTTGCTATAGTGTGGCGATAGACTCTTAAGTCTTCCAAAAACATAATTCAAACCGTTTTTAATGAGTTTAATAGTGATAAAGCTATAATATTTAGCAAAGCATAAAGTTCAATTTACATCTTAATAAGGTGGAGGTGAAAGTATGTTATGTTTGTGTATGAGTAGCCTTTCTCCTGGAAGTGAAGTAAGCTCCTTTAAGCTGTCCTTTAAAATGAATTCATTGTTTCTACACATTCATGCATGGTGAGTGCTTAAATATGCCACTCCCGCAGGACCGCATCCATCTGAATTGTCATTCCTTCTTACTGCTACATCTGTTCAGTTGTTACGCCACATTTTTTTTTCCACAGATAAAAGCCTAATTTTGCATAAAGCCCCCATAACGCCACACTAGATCCAGCCTCCTGATGCAGTCAAATACACCCGCATGATTTGCTGCAGTCTGCGCCTCTTTAGAATAAAACAGTAATTCACTGCCGATTATATAATCCTCAAAAAAATAAATAAATTCCAAACACCATACACATCCAACCAGAACAATTTTAAAAGCAGGCTCTTCATAAAAACTCATCTAACCAACTCGGTGCGTTACGGAGAACAGCAGGTGTGGATGCTTTGTGAGTCCTACACACCTGTAGTGGGTGGGAAAAAAAAGAGGAAACACACACACACACACACACAAATGCTGGTGGCTCAGTTCCACCTCGCCCTTCCTCTCTCTCTCTCTCTCTCTCGCTCTCTATCTCTTTGTGTCTCTTTTTCTCATGCTCATTTTGCTCTCGCTATCTCGGCCCATCTGTCTCCATCGCTCGCTCGTCTCGGTATCTCACCATATTTCTCCCCTCTCTCCCTGTCTCTTCCTCTCGTGCCTCAAGGGGACACATTTTATATTTTTAGTGCATATCCATATTTTAGTGCAGTTACTGAATTTTTATCTCTTGATCATCATGGAAGTCTCTCTCTCTCTCTCTCTCTCTCTATGTGTGTGTGTGTGCTGCTGATTTCTGGCGCATGGGTGGGACGGCTGCACCAGAGGGAGGGAGGGAGGGAGAGGGAGAGCAGCTCCCAATTATGTTTCCACTTTGGGTCTCCGTGTCTCTCTTGCTTTCAGTCTCTTTCTCTGCACCACAGTCAAGTGGTACTGATCAATTTCACAGGCTCTCTGTTTACAACAACACACTCTACCTCCCTTCAGCACACCAACAAAGGGTCTTTTGTGTGTGTGTGTGTGTGTGTGTGTGTGTGTGTGTGTGTGTGTGTGTGTATGAAATATGAAAAAAGACAGTCTCAAAGATTGGGTGGAGACTGTGCGGATTGCGGCAAACTAAACCCGAATACTGTAACACGTACACACACACACACGCACGGATGTGACCTGAATAAAAAACCATATTGGTCGAAGCACAAGTCTCTTGAAAAGTGTTTCTGTCGATAACCAGTGCGGAAGGGTAAACACAGGCTACACACGCACACACACACGCACACACATGCAAGAGCAGTGACCCCTTGCCACCCCAATAACGGAGGTCTCAGGTTTTGATTAACTGTGGTTTGAGGTGCTATCAGGGACCACAACAAGCAATCACAGCTAAAGACAGACAGAGCACACAGATTATCAGGGGGGCTGGAGAAGAAGACAGGAAGGGGGATGGGATGAAGGGGAATGATGGAAAGATGGGAGCAGAAAGGAGAAGTTAAAAGGAAAGGGAAAGAAGGTGGGGGAAGAGGAAAGATGTGAGGAAAGATGCAAGATGTTGTAAGAAAAGGAGGCAGTGGGAAGAAGGAGGCAAAAAGTGGGGGCGATGGCAGGAGAGAGGGACAGGAATGAAAAGACAAAAAGATATAACCATCTATCTCCCTTTCTAAATCCTTCCTCTAGCCACACCTCCCTCTTTTTCAATTCTTCTCTCTATTAAAAACTTTTCCTCTCAACCTCACCCACTCTAAGCACTGCACGAGGCAGCCAGATGTGGGTATAAAGATACATGGCTGCCATTTAAAGTCCATTACAATGGCGAGAATGCTCAGCTATTTTCTTTGTAGAAGCTTCCTCACATTAAGAAAAGAAATCCATGGGCTTGTTGGTAAATGAGCTCATTGATCAACTTGGAGATAGCATTTTCAACGCTGGTGTTCAGCGCTTTTTGCTGGTTTTGTTTTTTGCAGTTCACTGCTGACTACCCAGATTCTTATCAAAACCACAGTTTGGTTGGATCAGATGTGTCGGTCAGTAATCGAAAAAGATAAAAGGAAATATATTTGTAATAGAGCTCGAGGAATACATTGAGTAGGTTGATATCATCAGGCAATATGCGGTTATCAAAGATGTTTTGGTATTGGCACATGTGTTTTCCAGATATAAAAATAATTGCAGGATAATATACAATAATCGTAATATGATAGTATATTTTTCAGAGAAACATACAATAAGCAAAAGCAGCATAAACCCAAACAGGAACACCAGGGCTGTAGCGAGGATTTTAGAAATACTGAGGCCAAATTCCCCGCGGAATTTTTTGATGAAGCACCAACCAAACTCTATGCGATTTTCTGAGCATTTAAAGAAATTGTGTTTTATCTATTTAAGATAAGATAAGATGAGCCTGTATTGATCCACGGAGGGGAAATTCAGGTGTTTCAGCAGCACAAGGACAGAAATAAGTACAGAAAAAGAATATTCAAAAGTATATAAAATAAAAAATAAGAATAGAAATAAAAAATAGAAACTATACCAAAGTCAAAATCACAAGGCAACGCAAGAGTGACATTGTGGTGTGATTAGTTGCAGCAAAATCAGCAAGGTATAGTATATGTAAGCAATATACACCAGAATGATATATCAAATTATATCTGTATTAATATGGAAATAGAATATAGTATATCATGTAATATAACAGTATAACATATCAACATAATATAGAACAGTATAATATAGTACGGGGTACAAACTATAATATAGTATGAGTATACTACAGCATGATATATATTATAAATAATACATATATATATAACAACATATATAAATCAGTCCAACAGCGAGATAATAATAATAATAATAATAATAATAATAATAATAATAATAATAAGAGAGGGAGAGTAACTTAGGAGTTACTTAACTGTTCAATTATACCATCTGTTCTTTAAATGTTCAAAGCAGACTCTTCGCTGTGAGGTGTTGAAGTGAATGGTACATCCCTTTTAATTTGAATTGTTAGTTTTTCCCCTAGAAACTGTCAAATGTTAAAATATTGAATCGAAAAAATATCAGGATAAGGTTTAAAAAAACCCAAACATGTGTCATATGTGTGTATGTTGGAGAGTAAAACCCCAAATTCCCACAAATATTATGGCAGACATGGCCTAGGCGTGCTTAGTGGTACAATGGCTACACGGTCGGGAAGAATATGTGCACATTGCTGCACACACATATGCACAGATACACACAGGTGTAGGTCCTACCTTCTCCCACTCTCTGTTCTTGTTGAGAACAATGACCACCAGCTTTGGGTATTCCTGGTATCCGTCTTCTGTGAATGACAAGTCTCTGCCATCCCATGTCACATTCATCATGTACCTGAGAGTGAGAGGAGTCGGAGGAGTCGGAGAAGTGGGTGAAGAAGTAAGAAGGATGAGGACAAAGAAATAGAAGAATCAGAGAATAAGAAAAGGAAAGAAATGAATGAAGGCAAGGAGAAATAGAGGAAAAGGGAAATTGGATTAAATTAGCATGAGAAAAAGTCAATTTACAACCTACTAGTATTACAATCCTGAAAATATTCACACAGGCTCTTTTGTATTGAGAGTCAAAGCGTAATGCTGAGGGATAAAAAAAAAAAAAATCTATTCAAATCCTACAAAAATGTCTGTATGTGTGCCTGGTATAACCTGTAAGTGTTACTACAGAATTACAGTACAGTCAGTGTGGTAGTGCACGGTGTGCATATTAGAAATTAGAAAGGATCAGTCTGCTCCAGACAGAAAAAAAATCCCAGAAAGAGAAATAAGAAAGTGACAATGGATAGTACTAGAGCCATAGTCTGTCCATACTAACACTCACCACCCACACACTGTAATGAGTGACCCATATGGCAGGTCACATTAGCTAAGATGGAGGGCAGTGGGAAGATATTCTTGGGTCCACATAGCCTCCACATTAATCATGGCTGTCCTTCCCCACTCTGTCTCCCTCGCTCCTTCTGTCAGCGGTCATGTACAACAAGGGGGAAGAGAGACAGCTCCTCTTTTCTTCCTCTTCGGCTCCATTCTGGGGCCGGGGCGACTTCTAAATGGAACACGGACCCACCTGACGTGTCTTTGAAAAGCCACAGCGGAGCGCTGCAGGTGAGGCGGTTCATGCTGTGTGCGACATTGTGAACGCACACGCTGCTGTGTATGAAGGCGGTACTATTGATGGGGCACACATTGTGCTTTTAGATTTGACACACTGAATGCTAATGTGTAATAAAGAAATTCATTTTGGTGACAATACTGCCCAAATCCTCTTAATTCCAGCCGATTAGACTGTTATCAGGTCATTAAATAGGCATTATCGGTCGCTATAAGCCCCATAGATGTGGATCAATAGGGGCCAGCTACACCCACTAGTAGGTTTTATCATCTATTTACATGGTTGACCTCTAGTGACTGTAGTAATTATGACAGGAGCAGAAGTGGAAGTCAGGCGCTGTAGTATGGATCGCATGAAACTCCATATAGAATGCAGGTTGGGGATGATGGATGGGACACAAACAGGGCTCTCACCCAGGACATCGGGGTTCGAATCCTGTGTGAACAACGTGTAGTTGTTTTTGTGTTCACAAGTTTCAGTTTGAAAGGTAGTTATTTTTTCCCTAAACCTAAATGGTTTAGTTGCGTAAACCTAAAGAAGCAATTATGTTTGTGTTAAAATATAACGTTTCATTCAGTTTCACATGTTACAACGTGTCGTTTTTTTATAGTAGGTGTAGTAGGCCCCTATTTACCCACATCTATGGTGCTTATAGCGAGTGATAATGCCTATGTTATGGCCTGATAACAGTCAAATTGGGTGAAGCAATTCAGTTTCAGTAAAGAATATCTCTTTACCTCTCTGATTCTCTGCATGTTTATCACTGCAAAACTTGATCTAATATAAAATCTTTGATTGGTAAGCAATTGGCTATCAATTTAGATTAATTGCTTTAATGCTGCAGTTGGTAACTGTGAGCAAATATGATGAGTTATTATTATAAAACTGTCACTACTCCTGACAGTAGTGCATGAGCCAGATAATCTGTAAAAACAAAATCACGTTCCTCTGTATCCTCCTGTGCTCCTAATGTCATTCGCAAGATTTCAACGCGCCCAGGCGAAGACAACCAATCAGAGCCGAGGAGTTTCCACAGCAGCCAACCATCACTGCTTGCAAAACTCACGAAGTCCAATCAAACGGTCAAACTAGGCAGCGCTGATCAAATACGAATCAATATTCTGTTACTGTACTGCGTA
>CAKAOI010030728.1:2168-17483 GCA_916701655.1 Sebastiscus albofasciatus | reverse complement strand
TCACACACACACACACACACACACACACACACACACACACACACACACATTCCCCCACATTTCCTCCCTATAGACACACACACCAGTAGACTCCATTAGAGACAGTGGGGTCAGGATAGGGGAGAGCGGGGTCCGATGGTCCGAGACGCTCCTCTCTCCTACGGAGGCCCGGAGGTGTCACGGCGGACAAAAACAGTTATCCTCATTATTCAATTAATCTGCTGAATGATTGTTTGGGATTAAACTACAAGTAGATCAATGGAAACCAGCATGTCCTGCCTCGTTTCCCAGCATGCATCACTCTCTGCTAAAACCCAACCTGCCAGCGGTTGTTACTGAACAGCTCGTTACCGAACAGCTCGTTACCTAACAGCTCGTTACCGAACGGCTCGTTACCGAACGGCTCGTTACCGAACAGCTTGTTACCGAACGGCTCGTTACCTAACAGCTCGTTACCGAACGGCTCGTTACCTAACGGCTCGTTACCTAACGGCTCGTTACCGAACGGCTCGTTACCTAACGGCTCGTTACCGAACGGCTCGTTACCTAACGGCTCGTTACCGAACAGCTCGTTACCTAACAGCTCGTTACCGAACGGCTCGTTACCGAACAGCTCGTTACCTAACAGCTCGTTGACGGTTAGTACTGATGTGACCTGCAGTCAGGAATCCCAACAATGTAAAGACTGTCAACCCCCCCACCCTCCTCCTGGTATCACCAGACCGCCAAACCAGTTAGAGGACCTCCGGAGACCTGGAGGACCAGAGGCCTGGAGGACCAGAGACCTGGAGGACCAGAGGCCTGGAGGACCAGGGGCCTGGAGGACCAGAGGCCTGGAGGACCAGAGACCTGGAGGACCAGAGACCTGGAGGACCAGAGGCCTGGAGGACCAGAGACCTGGAGGACCAGAGGCCTGGAGGACCAGAGGCCTGGAGGACCAGAGACCTGGAGGACCAGAGACCTGGAGGACCAGAGACCTGGAGGACCGGAGACCTGGAGGACCAGAGACCTGGAGGACAGGTCTCACGCTGCTCAGGTGAACTTCTTTTATTTGTTCATCTTTAAATTTTCCTTTTTTATTTCATTATTTATTAATTTTAGATTTCATTCATTTACTCTTTTATTTATTTCCACTTCATTTACTTATTTATTGTGTTTTCTGATTGATATCCTCTGAAACGGACTCACAGACTTTCTGTAATGAAGACGTTTGGTGTCAAAGCTGTGAAACACGTTAGAGTCGTTTTCCTGTCAGACCTCGGAGCGTTGGACCGAAGTGGGAGCCGGTAGAGTCCTGAGTGCGTTCTCTCTGTGAGGTCAGGACCTGTTCGTGCTGCGGCTCCGCACTGAGTCACGCTGTTTATGTTCACCAGAGGTGTCGACATGTGAAACAGCTGGAAGCTCCAACATCTGGAGGCTGACAGGAAGACAACAGGACAGATCCACTTCCTGTCTCTCTCTCTCTCTCTCTCTCTCTCATCATGTTTTCCACTCTCTCCATCTCAGACGGAAAGAGGATGCTGACTGAGATGTTTGGTGTAAATACGCAGTCACGTGACCTGGCGTCTCGCTTTAATATAAACGTAGAAGAAGAAGTGTTCCACTTCCTGTTTGCTATTTAAACCTTCTGGAAAACCTTTGTATCTCCTTCATGTGTTCCTCTTTACTCCGACTGTTACAACCACTCTGACTCCAGACAAGCAAACAATCACCCCGACGTCCAGAACAAACACACACCGAGCCGTCCTCCCAGCCGTCCTCTCAGACCTCCTCGAGCCGTCTCCGAGCCGTCCTCCCAGCCGTCCTCCCAGGCCTCCTCTAACACACACCGAGCCGTCCTCCCAGCCGTCCTCCCAGCCGTCCTCCCAGGCCTCCTCTAACACACACCGAGCCGTCCTCCCAGCCGTCCTCCCAGGCCTCTGCTAACACACACCGAGCCGTCCTCCCAGCCGTCCTCCCAGCCGTCCTCCCAGGCCTCCGCTAACACACACTGAGCCGTCCTCCCAGCCGTCCTCCCAGCCGTCCTCCCAGCCGTCCTCCGCTAACACACACGCTCTGTGAAATCACATCGTGGTTCCACACTCACAGACACAGAGGTACAGAAACCAGAGAACAGCTGGGTGAAACACATCCCTTAAGTGTGATGTCACAGCGGCGCGTTACCTTCAGAGCCGCCTCCGTTCACGCTCTCGGTGCTGGACTGGGTCAGAACGGCCCTCCTGCTCCTCCGGAGGGACCGGCTGGTCCCGGGGCTCCCCGCCGGACTGGCCCCGTCCCTCCTGGAGAAGATCCCGCTGAAGAAGCGAACCAGCCGCCTCTCGCTGGAGCGCCCGCCGCCCCCCCTCAGCAGGAACCCCGAGGCGTCCTTGTCGGACGCCAGGCGCAGCAGGTCGCTGTTGTCCAGCGTGCGGTTCTTGCCGCCTCGCGTCCGCTCCCAGCGGCTCAGCTCGGACATGGAGTCCGTCTTGTTGAGGACGGCGCCGACCTCCAGGGTCCTGCTCTTCTGTCTGGTGGGGTCGAGGCGGGGCGTTGGCGGCGGCGGTGCGACGGGAGCCTCCTTCTCGCCGCCCCCGGGCGCGGCGTCCCGGCTGATGCATCCGGAGCTGCTGTGGTGTTTGTCCTTGGAGAGCGCCCGCAGGCGCAGCAGCTCGCCGCCGGTCCAGTGTCTGAAGCTGAAGCTGCGTCTCAGGAGGCCCGGCGGCCGCTTCAGAGGCGGCGTCTCGGGGGAGGACGCCTTCCCGTTGCTCCTCTCCTCCACGCTCCTCGCCTTCAGGAGCTTCTTCTTCTTCTCCACGCCGCCGTTCTCCAACACGTCCTCCTTGGCGTGCTCCACCTCCACCGCCACTGGGCTGGAGGCCTTCAGCTCCTTCATCTCCTTCTGCAGACGCAGCTTCCTGCTGAGTTTGACCCTCCCCAGCTCCAGCTGGCCCGTGCTGAACGTCCTGAAGGTCCTCATGTAGCCGTGAGACGCCGCCACGTCCTCCGACTCGTCCTCCACCTCCTTCAGCTGCTCCAGCAGGCCGCCGCCGCGCTGCACCTCCACCGACCCCCCATCTTCATCCTCATCATCATCCAGGCTCTCCCTCTTCACCAGGGTGAGGGAGATCCGGTACACGGTCTTCCTCTGGGGCGTCCCCCTGTCCATCCTCTCAGAGCAGCTGCTGTCCAGCAGGTACATCTCAACTACTCTGCTACTGTGAATCTGGACGTCAGAGATGATCTCTGCTCACCCCGAGGGTTAGATCCACTCATCCAGATGTGCAAACATCTCAGGAACCAGCAGCAGCGCTCGTCTCTCCTCTGAGCGTCCGGGACACGGAGCTGACCCCCCCTCCACCACGCCAGCGCGTCCTCGTCCTCCCCCCATTGTGTGCTCTCCTCCCCCGCAGAGACGCAAGCAGCCAGCCGGCACCCCCTTCACCTCCAGAGATCCAGAGCCTCCTCCTCTAGTCCTTTAGTCCTCTAGTCCTTTAGTCCTCTAGTCCTCTAGTCCTCTAGTCCTCCAGTCCTCCAGTCCTCTACCGGGCTTCTGTACCCCTCCAGACGGAGACACCAGGCAGGCTCTCCAGGTCCCGGTCCTGCTCTGCTCAGCTCCGCCTGCTCTCTGAACTCAGTCTGCTCCTCCAGCTCAGCTCAGCTCGGTCCGGACCAGCAGGGACGGGAGGACGGGAAACCAGGACCGGAGTCCAGGACAAACACCGGACCTGGACCCGGAGCTGGAGCTAACAGACACCGGACCTGGACCCGGAGCTCACACCGCACTGCTTTACCTCGCTCTTCATACCATCACTCAGCAGAAATACCAATACAACTACAATAATCAATAATCAATAATCAATAATGTGATTTAACTCAGAAATCCACATTCTATTAGGATAGTTTATAATAATCAATCTCGATATGCATTCACAGATGTTGTTATTATAGGATGAATATAAAGAGGAATACATGAGTAAATAAAAAGCAAAAATAAAATACAGATAAAAATAAATAAATGATATTATATAAATTAAATATCTCTCTAAACAAGAAAAGTAGAATGATTTAAATGCAACAATAATTATATTTAAAATATATTAAGAAATAAATGAACAAATAAATGTGATTGTTATTTTATACTTATTTCTTTATTTTCCACATTTCTTTATTCTTTTATTTGTTAATCTTTAAATTTTCACTTTTTTTATTTAATTATTTATTCATTTTTATATTTCCACATTTATTTACTTATTTATTCTTTTATTTATTCCCTTTTATATTTCCACAATTATGTATTCTTTTATTTGTTTATCTTTATATTTCCTGTTTTTTTATCTAATTATTTATTCTTTTATTTATTCCGTTTTATATTTCCACTCTTTTTATCTTTTATTTATTTCCACTTTATTTATTTATTTATTATTATTTTATTTATATTTCCACAATTATGCATTCTTTTATTTGTTTATCTTTGTTTCCTGTTTTTTTATTTAATTATTTATTCCTTTTTATATTTCCACTTTTTTTATTCTTTTATTTATTTCCACTTTATTTATTATTATTTTCTTTATATTTCCACATTTATGCATTCTTTTATTTGTTTATCTTTATATTTCCTGTTTTTTTATTTACTTATTTATTCTTTTATTTATTCATTTTCATATTTCCACATTTATGCATTCTTTTATTTGTTTATCTTTATATTTCCTGTTTTTTTCTTTAATTATTTATTCCGTTTTATATTTCCACTTTTTTTATTCTTTTATTTATTTCCACTTTATTTATTATTATTTTCTTTATATTTCCACGGTGATGTATTCTTTCATTAGTTTATCTTTATATTTCTAATTGTTTATCGCTCCTGGTGTTCCTACGTGTCGGTGAGCAGCAGGCGAAGCAGCAGAAGGAGTCCAGGTCGTGTTTTGCAGCCTGCTGTGTTCCTGTAATCAGGGTGGAGTCTCCAGTCTGCCTGTCAGAGCTGGTTAAAGCCTCCCAGCAGTCGGAGCCTCACAGAAACACTCTCATATATTATATATTATATATGTGGAGGAAGCCGCAGCAGGTTTCTCCTCCTTTAGGAGGAACAGTGTGAATATTATTAATATTATTATTATTATTAATACTGTGAGGAGATGAATACCGGCGAGGTGTTTCCTCCTCTGCAAACATCCTGGAACTGGTTTTATGCTCAGCTTGTTTATTTGATCTCAAACTGACTCTGACAACAAAACTAACAGCTGAAGCTGCACCTTTACTTTGAAAAACCTCATATGCATCGTTACTTTAAGCAGGAGGTTCATCCAAGGAAACTCAAACACAAGATGCATCACTTCAGTATTATGATATAGTATATAGAGTTATTCTAACCCAAACCACCAGCTTCTCCTGAACCTGCAGTCACCACGCTGCTTCCTGGGAAGACGGAACTTTATTTTGAAAAGACTGTAAGGACTGTATGGACATTCGAAGGGAAACGCATGAAAAATGACTTTTCTTCTGCTTTTCTTTCAGACATTTTCTGAACTTTTATTGGACAATTTTGCTAATATTTATTTCTGACATTTTTCAGGTTTTTTTCTGACTTTTTTTTAAATATTTTTTCAGACATTTTTTGGACACTTTTGGGACAATTTTCCGACTTTTCTTTTTACATTTTTCAGAATTTTTTCAGACTTTTGTCGGAAATTTGGACATTTTTTGGGCATTTCTCTAATATTTTTTTCAGACATTTTTCAGACCTTTTTTTAAAATATTTTTCAGACATTTTTTGGACACTTTTGGGACAATTTTTAGACTTTTCTTTTTTTTTTTTTTACATTTTTCAAAAAGAATTTCAGACTTTTCTTCGGACGTTTTTGGAACAATTTTCAGACTTTTGTCGGAAATTTTTCGGGCATTTTTCAGACTTTTTTTTGGACAAAAGCCCTGACACATTCACTGATCTGGAGGTCAAAGGTCAAGGGACCCCTTTGGAAATGGCCATGACAGTTTTTCCTCACCAAAATTTACCGTAAGTTTGCAGCGTTATTTAACCTCCATCACGACCAGCTAGTCTGACCTGGTTGGTACCGATGGATTCATCAGTTATTCTAGTTTCATATGACACCAGGATCTTCTCTCTCGCTTTAAAACTGAGCCGCTACGACCTCGAAGTCACAAGTTGCGTTAAAGCAGATCAGCGTTATTATGGTGTTGACTTTGACAGCCCTAATAAACGCATAGAAACACATCGGGGTTCAGCGTCTCGCTGACACTTCACCCCGTCAACACCTTTTGGTTTCTGAGACACACAAATGCTTCTCCCCCTGGAAGACAAACAGACAGTCCTACATCTATTTTTACTGTAAAGGGAAACAGCGTGGCGTTTGACTGCACGTTGTTTTATGTGACATCACTTTAAAGTCGTCGTCGTTGTCGCTGCAGCTTCAGAGGTACAAACCGACGTGACTCTCTTTGATCGTTCTCCAAATTAAAATCTATCTTTAAAGTGAAATCCTGAGAGGAAACTCAGCTTTCTTTCATCCTCCATCTCAGAGGAGGAGGAGGAGGAGGAGGAGGAGGAGGAGGAGGGGGAATTAACTCCTCCTCACCTCCACCAAGAAGCCTTCTGGATTATTACTGGATTAATGAAGATTAGAGCCGCCGCCGCCGGCTACTTTCTCCTTTCACCTCGCCACGTTCACGCTGGGAACTAAACGCCCTCCACGGTTCTGCTGTGGACGGCGTTCCTGACGGCGGACATCAGGAGGTAAAGCCTCCACCTGAAGACAACCTATTGGTCCAATCAAGGGGCGCTGAAGGTGATGCATGATGGTGCAGCAGAGAGAAACCCCAGCGAGGTCCTACATGATTTAATAACTTACATAATGCATTTATGTAATCCATAAACATCAAGTATTAAAGAACAAAGAGCTTATTTAGCGGCTCCTCCTCCCTAATTACAGTCCAGACCATGAAACCTGCTTCAATTAGCCCAGTTTGAAGTGATGGGGGGGGGTAGTACCACCACCACCTGTCCTCCACATCCACTAATCCACCAGCTCAGAGACGAATGCTAATCACCGCTTCACATTCACAAACAGATGAAACATGTGATGCTGTTCTGCAGCAGAAACCTCCGATTGAGAGGAGAAACGAGCCTTCAGGAGGAACCCGGCGTCTTTATCTGCAGACAGCCGGTCGACTCGGGGTTAAGTGTTCCACTGGAGGGCTTCTTGATAACAACGAGAGAGAACATCACTTCAATTAGATGAGAAAGTACCACAACGTCTGTGTGAATCATCGCTGTTTGTTTTGTCCTACAGCGCCTGAAGGTAACACGGTTTCCTGGAGATCAATACCAGTGTTGTCGTTTAGTTTTTGATTGATGGAGATGGAGGGAGGAGCTGTGTGATGACGCCTGACGAATCACTTAGTTAGTGGTGGAGGAAAACGTTTCTCTGTCAGCTGAGAGGTTTGAAAATTAAATTCAATTATTTTTTGAATTTTACTTCATTTATTTCATGGAATTTTTTTATTTTACAAAACAATTTATTTTTCAGTTTTTAATTTTATATTTTTAGGTATATTTTTATTTTAGTATTATTTTTACTTTATTATTCATATATTTTTAATTTTATTATTTTTTTAATTTTTTACTTTATTTTTAATTTTCATTTTATATTTTTTGCTAATTTACTTTATTATTTCATTTTATTTTGTCTTTTGATTTACTTTATTTTATTTTATTCTTTTATAGCAATTATTTACTTTATACTTTATTTTTATTTTAAATTATCTTTTGATTTTATATTATAAGTTAATTTACTTTATTATTTATATATTTTTTATTTTATTTTGTCATTTAATCTACTTTGATTTCATTTTATTATTTTACAGCAATGTTTTACTTTATATTTTATTTTAAATTATCTTTTTTTTACTTTATAATTTTTTTAAATAATATTTTATTTTTATTACAATTTTTATTTTTTTCATTTTATATTTTTAGTTATATTTTAGTTAATTTACTTTATGGCTTCAATATTTTATTTTGTGACTAGGAGAAGGAGGAGGAAAGAGAGGAGGAGGAGGAGGAGGAGGACGAGGAGGAGGAGGAGGAGGAGGAGGAGGAGGACGAGGAGGAGGAGGAAGAGGAGGAGGCGTAAAGTTTGAATCACAGTGAAGCGAATTGAAGGTCTGCAGGGTTTAATGGTCCACGTGGTCTCTGGAGACTCTGAGGGTCTTATCAGGACCTGCAGCCTGCAGCTATGCACCACCCAGACCTCCACCCAGACCTCCACCCCCCATCTAGTCTGAGTGGACCAGCATGCTGTTTAAAAAGGTCAACTAGAGGCAGACGAAGAGAAGATGGAGAGATAAAGGAGCCACGATGGAGGTGAACTATGCCTTTACATTAAAATAGATTTTAAAATAAAAAAATATATATAAAGTAAATACAAAATAAAATAAAACATAAATAATACAAAATATATAAATAGAATTAAAGTGATCAAAAATATAAAAATAAAAATAAAAGTAAAATTAAACAAATAATTAAAATCAAAATATAATTAAAAATGTTAAATAAAATATATTTAAAAATAAAAATATGAAGTAAATAAATAATTATAAAATATATAATTAAAGTGAAATTAAATTAAAAACTAAATAAAATATAATAATAAATATAAATAAAGATAGAGTAAAATTAAATAAATAAAGCAAAATTAAATCAATATATAATTAGAAATGTTAAATAAAATATAAAAAGACAAAAATATATACCTAAAAATATAAAATGTTTCATTTTGAAAATAAAAATGTTTTAATAATAATAAAAAATTCTATTAAAAACTAAATAAAAATAAAATATTTTAAAATGAAAATAAAAACCTAAAAAAATAAACAAATAATGGACCCCCCCCCCTCCAATATGCAGGTTAAATCAAATCACATCAAGCTACAACACACTCAACAACAGGTTAAAGAGAGACGAGGTGTGACAGCCGTGTTTCACAAACAGCCAGCGGGGAGCGCTCTAATCAAACATGGCAGCACACACACTCTACACACTCTACACACACTCTACACACACTCTACACACTCTACACACACTCTACACACACTCTAACACACTTTAACACACACCTTAACACACACTCCACCTCATCTTCCTCCTCCTGCAGGAGGATTGTGCATCAAAGAGCGAGGAAGCGGCGGGAGGTACGACTCCGACTCGCTCCGCCTCCGCCTCCCCTCCCCTCCCCCACACCCTGCCTCCCTCCCTCGCCCCCCGAGAGACGCAGGAAAATGGGTCAGTTAGAGGGAGGAGGAGGAGGCACCTCCACACACACCCAAAACACAGCAGACAGATGCATACAGATGTGCTACGAGCAGAGGATTCTGGGAAGGCCTCCAGATCCACGATGACATCATTCAGTACTGTGTGTTTAAAGAGCCGGAGCAGGTGAGACTAGAGGTCAACAGCGTGTTTGTTCTTACCTGTGATGACAGACGGCCGACAGGTGAGCAGCAGCAGCAGCACATGAGGAGAGAAGAAGAAGAGAAGCCAATCAGAACAGGTTTACATTCATTCATTCACAGCTTCAGTCATCAGCTGGTGTTTCTATCAGGTTATGATTATAATAGAGTCACAATAAACAAACAGCCTCGCAGCAGACAGGTGACCTTCAACTGGTTTATGCAAATGAGCTGCTGCTGCAGGTGTTTGTGTTAAAGGAGGAGAAGAGATGCTCTGACATGGATAATAACACTACAGACTCATTTATGTCCAAAGTTATGTTTCTGTTATGTATTCCTGCAAAAATTAATACAAAGTGAAAAATAAACAATAAACAAATAATGTAATAAAATCAAATAAATACTGTAAAATTAAATAAAAATATAACAAAAAATATCAAATAAAGAAATAAAAATAAAAATAAAGTAAATTAAAAGACAAAATAAAATATTACATTAATAAATAATAAAGAAAAATATAAATACATTTAATTAAAAACTAAATAAAAGTATAAATTAATAATGTATTTAAACATACAAATTGTAGTAAACAAAATATGAAATGAAAAATAAAGTAAAGGACAAAATAAAATAAAGAAATTATACAGTAAAATTAAATCAAATACATAAAGCAAAATAAAATATATATATATAAACAATAATATAAATTAAATACAAAATAAAATAAAACATAAATAAATAATTAAGAAAAATATAATTCAAAAAAGTAAAATTTATCTAAATATAATCAATTATAAGACAAATTCAACTAAAAATATATAAACAAAGTAAAATAAAATACACAAAGTAAAATAAAATAAGAAATTCACCTAAAAATTTGAAAATAAAATAAAAATTGTCGTAAAAACAAAATAAAAAATGACAAAGCAAAATTCTATTAATTAAATGAAGAAAAATCAATTAAAACCTAAATATAAATATAATATATATATATATATAAAATATAATATTTCAAAATAAAAACAACAACTGCAGTAAAAATAAATGAAACATCAGAGGGGTTATTTCTGATTCGTTCTTTTTGTTTCTCTGCAGCAGAAAGAGTCTCTGCTGCAGAACAGATGGAGGTCAGCTAATTATGAATTTATGAAAACAAACACACACACACACACACACACACACACACACACACACACACACACACACACCTTTAAGTCGGAGGGAGGAGACAGCTGATGTCCAAAATCCCAACAGAGGCCACAAAATATGCAAAACTGCGGAGCGACCCCTTTGTGTGTATTAATCCCCGACTACAATAGGAAGCAGACGCTCGGCTGCAGACGGAGCTGCGTTCACATACAACAGAAGACAGAAGACGGGTCTCTACTGTAATATATATATATACATATATATCTACTGTAGCCATTCTGATCATCAAATAAGTCCTTTATTCAGCAGAAATGTTAGAAATGCTCTGTTTCCTGCTGCTTTTCTCTGTTTTATATCATTATAAAGTGAATATTCTGATATTTTCTGATATTTTCTGGACTAAACAACGAACCAGTGATGAATATAAATGCCTGCTTGTGTTCACTAATCAATAGAAATCAAGTAAATGTGATTCTGTTGATTATAATGTGACTATTTTGAACGCAAAAGTCCACAAACCTTTACCAAGGAATTAATAATAATGTTATTTTATTTTGAAATATAGGAGATCTGAGAGGATCAATCAAAATGTCACACAGGAAGTGAGTGTGTGTGTGTGTGTGTGTGTTCTGTACATGACAACACATGTACAGAACACACACATGTATGTATATATACACACACACAAGTGCACACATGAACGCACAACATGCCCTGGAGACATCATTAGAGAGAGGAGGCGTTAATTATTCAGAGCCTCTGAACTGTGTGTGTGTGTGTGTGTGTGTGTGTGTGTGTGAGACAGGGATCGGAGGCAGCTGACACAACCAGGAAACATATTTATATGATAAAAGAAATGAACTGGAATAAGAAAGCAGACCTCAGCATTTTAATATATTAGATATTAGGATTATTAAGATTATTTTTATATAATCTCTTTATATTTAAAAAAATAAAATAAAATAACATAAATTTATGTAAAATGTAATTAAATCAATAAAGTAAAACTCAATTAAAAACAAAATATAAATATATATATATATAAAAAATAATAAAATAAAATAAAAAAATAACTGAAATAGAAAAAAATAAAAAGTAAGATTAAACTGAATAAATTCAGTAAAAAATTAAGCTAAAAATATTAGAAAAACATCAAATAAAAATGATAGCAAAAAATAAAACTAAATAAAATAAACAATTAAAATGTATTTTAAAATAAAAATAAAATTGTATAAAAAAATAACAAAATAAATCAATAAAATATAAACTTAATTAAAAACTCAATAAAAATATAATATGAATCTACTTTAAAATAAAATGACGGATGAACCTTTTCCAGCAGCATTAACAGCAGCAGCAGCAGCAGCATTAACAGCAGCAGCAGCAGCATTAGCAGCAGCAGCATTAACAGCAGCAGCAGCATTAGCAGCAGCATTAACAGCAGCAGCAGCAGCAGCATTAACAGCAGCATTAGCAGCAGCAGCATTAACAGCAGCAGCAGCATTAACAGCAGCAGCATTAGCAGCAGCAGCATTAACAGCAGCAGCATTAGCAGCAGCAGCAGCATTAGTAGCAGCAGCAGCAGCATTAGCAGCAGCAGCAGCATTAGCAGCAGCAGCATTAACAGCAGCAGCAGCATTAGCAGCAGCAGCAGCAGCAGCAGCAGCATTAACAGCAGCATTAGCAGCAGCAGCAGCTGTACAGTAACCTGTGGTCAGTGCTGTCTGCTCTATATATACATTAGTAATGTGACTCACTGGGATGTCTGTGTTTGACCTACTTCTGTCCTCAACACCATCATTCATCCACAGAGACCTGACGGAGCACGCAACCTCATCTTCATCACCATCATCACCATCAGCCCTCCGCACACTCAGGATGTGACATGTCTGATTAGATCTGATCCCAACACCTTTATTATTCTCATGAATACCCACAACACCCGTGGGATGTTCAGGGGTCTAAACTCAGTAATTAAAATGAAATATAAGAATTCAATAAATATTTGACATCACCGATCAACGTCAATATATATATTAATTTATAATTATATAAAACCGACAAAAGCAGAATTAAATGATCAAATAACTTATATTATATATAATAATATTTAAATACTTCGGTAAAGTACCACAACTACTGAAGTACTACACACAACCACCACACACACACACGCACACAGTAAATTCCCAGCATTCCTCCCATACCAACGAAACACCACAGCTCACTGCTGCCGCCTGCTGCTCACATTCAAACAGAAAAATAGGAAAGCACTTCAAAATAAAAATACAAATTGTGGTAAAAATAAAATAAAATAAAAAAATAAAATAAATAATAAAATTTTATAAAAAATAAAATTCCAAACTAAATTAAATATACAATTAAAATCTATTCAAAATTAAAATGGTGGTAAAAAAATCAACCAAAAGTAATTAGATAAAAAGAAAAATCAGATAATGAAGAGCTCAATAAAATATATAAGTAAAAATGTAATTAAATCAGTAAAGTAAAATTCAATAAAAAATGAGATAAAAAATATTACATTTTAATTTGTAGAAAAAAATAATGAAATAAATAAAAAAAGAGTAAAGTAAGACAAAATAGGATAAAAAAATGAATAAAACTAAGTAAATAAAAAAAGTAAAATGTAACTAAATTTATGAAGAACAATTCAATAAAAAATATAATATCAAAATCTATTTTGAAATAAAGAAATACAACTTTTAGTGAAAACAAAGTAGATAATGCAGAGCTAGATGCCGCTGTAGTAAAAGAAACTAACATTTAAAATAATTAATTCCTACTGAAATGTGTCCATTGCAACATTTATTAATATGTATTATTATGTATTATTATGTATTATTATGTCCTTTCTTCTTCTACTTCTGCTATAAACCAGAGAAGAAGAACACAACCCTCCAGAACCGTCCAGAACCCTCCAGACAGCAGAGAGCTGAGACTGAACGGAGGACGATCCAAACTGACAGCCGTGACCCAAAAACAGCCCCAATATTCACGCTGAGGACGGAGCCTGAAATCTGATGTGAAAGCAGAGGAGACGCGTCAGGGCTTCATTCTGCCTGCAGAGGGCGCCGCTGACGGGACCGTATGGAGACACAGGAGTGTCATCGTAGTGTCACAATAAAAAGAATAAATCTGTCAAAAAAAAAAATAGGAAAATAAATGTGGAAATATAAAAAAGGAATAAATAAGTAAATAAAAAAATGTGGTGATGTAAAGAGAAATAAATAAAATAATAAATAAATGTGAAAAAAGAAAAAGAATTAAATAAACGTAGAAATAGGCAAATGAAAAAAATCTGGAAATATAAAGAGAAATAAAAAAAGAATAAATGTGGAAATATAAAAAGGAATAAATAAGTAAAGAAAAAATTTAGAAATGTAAAGAGAAATAAATACAATAATATATAATAGTTGAAACATAAAATGAATAAATAAAAGAAAGTACATATAAAAATTTGGAAATATAAAGAGAAATAAAAAAAGAATAAATGTGGAAATATAAAAAGGAATAAATAAAACAATCAAAAAATAAATAAAAAAATTTAGAAATAAAGAGAAGTAAATAAAAGAATCAATAATGAATAAACAACAAAATATATAAGAATAATTTCGATTTTTAAAAAATGGCACAAAAACAGAAATGTCACAATAAAATCATCAATAAAAACTTCTAATACAAACCAGATAAAAAACTGCATCCTATAAACAACCCATATGGCATCTTAAACGAACTAAGAGCGGTCTAAAACCATAGAACAATAAGTGAAACCAATCAAAATCAATAACTTAATATGACTACAACACATCTGGATACTGAAATACCCCCAAAACATCTGCAGCCATGATTTCAGTGAAGAGAAATAGTGCATATGTCTCTGCAGGATGTTGCAGGAGTTCAGTGAGCGGTGGGAACGCCGTGATCCGGCCTGCAGAGGGCGCCGCAGCCCACAGAACACCAGCTCGCCGTGATTCACCGGTCAGGTTCCACTGGGCTGGTTAATATTTAACAAGCTCTCTGTGTGCTGATCAATGTGTCATACAGTAAAAAGGTCACAGGTTCAAGCTTCCTACATCTCCCAGAATGCCTTTCAACAACCAGAGATGACATCATGCTGTAGGCCAAACAGGACCGTGTCTCTCGGTTCGGGTTAAATCAGGTTTTGACGTCACTGAAGTCATCGACACACTGACAGTGATAAAGCTTCAGAGGTCCATGACATCAAACCAGATCTCACAGCAGTTCTACTGCTGCGTCTCTCTCAGGGCTCTTATTGTGAAGGAGTCACAGGAAACAGTGTCTGTCACCAGAGTCGATCATCACTAACTGAAGATGAGGAGGAAGATGATCTTCATCAGACAGACAGACAGATAGATAGATAGAGATATGTTCATCTGAAGCAGCTCCTCCTAGTCTCCTCCTCTCCTCTCCTCCTCCTCTCCTTGTCTCCTCTCATCTCCCCCTCCTCTCCTCATCTTCTCTTCTCTCACTCTTCTTCCCTTCTCCTCTTGTTTCCTCTCCTTTCACCCCCCACTCTTCACCTTTCCTCTCCTTGTCTCCTATCCTCCTCTTCTCTCCCCCTCGTCTCCTCTCCTCCATCTGTCTTCTCCTTGTCTCCCCTCCTTCTCTCCTCTCCTCCTCTATCTGTCCTCTCCTTCTCCTCTATCTGTCCTCTCCTCTCCTTGTCTCCCCTCCTTCTCTCCT
>CAKAOI010030723.1:0-21759 GCA_916701655.1 Sebastiscus albofasciatus | reverse complement strand
TAAACAAAGTGTCACAAAATATGAACCATTTAAATAGAAGGAAGTATAAAAATAGGAGCAGTATATACAGTATTGACAATAAACAGACTATTAACAAAATTGCACAAGTGGAAAATGATATTGCACAGTGAGAATGAAATGAATGAATGAAATTCCACCTGAAGATATCAGGTTATTGTCAGTTTTTTTGGTGTGTACGTGGTCTACTGGGAGCAGTGTTGGTTGTAGAGTCTGACAGCTGCAGGAAGGAAGGACGTCATGCTCCTTATTAGCACAGACCTTTAATCAGAAACATGTTTGGATTTTACTAGGTGAAGAAAAGGAGCCAGGAGAAGATCAACACAAGGAGGCAGATGCCTCTGGAAGCAAAGAGGGACAAACGCAGTCTCAAGATGGTAACATCATTTTTGTAGTTTAACAGCTCCTTAAAAAAGCGAGAATATGCTTGAATATATTTATGTTCATATCTAAATGCATATAAACTGGGTAAAAAAAGTTTGGAAACTTGTGTTTGGTGGATTATTTCTCTGTTGTTACATTGCCAATTGGCATTGTATTTTACATGGTTTGATAGCCTGTTTAGTTACCTTCACAACGATGTCCAACTTGTAAGGATCGTGCATTTGTGGGATGAGCAGCATAGCTGATTATGTGGGTAGCGCCCAAGAAAAATTTGCCAAAATGCTCTGCCAATGGTAAACAGTGTATTCTCCTGTTGGTGCTGACTCTTGTTTTGAGTTGTTTGGTGGATTGGATGATTGAACTCTCTATCAGTAACAAGGAACAAACAAGACATATTGGCTATTTTACACTTTATTCATTTAATACACCGTCAGGAAGAAGGTTTCCAAACTTTTTTTCCCTAGTTAATCTCAACTGCTGGGATACTCTTTTTGCAGCATAATAGGATACAGCTTTGATACAGTTTCCAAGTTGTACACCTTTCGTTGAACCTCCCAGTGTGACAGCGATGTCTTCTTAACCTTATTCTCCATGGCTTTCCCTATTTTTGTAGCTCCCAAAGAAACAGCAGAGGCGTCTGGAGACAAGCCTATGCCAGATGTGGAAGGAGGAGAGGTGGGGGCAAACGGAGAGGGAGAGGAGGAAGAAGACACAGACAGCATGGATGGCAGCGGTCTTTACTCCCTGACTGAGGACGGTGAAAGGGAGAGCGAGGGAGGCAGACGGGAGAGAGCGAAGGATAAAGATGGTGGGAAAAGGGCAGCTAGAAAGAGGAATAGACCCGGCGGCGGCACCAATCACTCCACCAGCTCGGATGAGGATGACGACGAGGACGACGAAGAAGAACCGAAAGACGATGAAGACGACGACGAGGCTATGGAGGCGTGGCTGGGAGCAGAGCTCCGTGACCTGCGTGGCCCTATATGGCGGGCGATACCCTCACTGCGCTCCAGGGAGATCGGCAGGGACTCGCACCAGTTTGTGAGGCGTGTGTGTGGAGCCCGCGGTCTCGTGCAGAGGCTGGAGCTCCAGGGTCGACTGGAGAGGCACACGGGTTGCGTCAACACGCTGCACTTCAACCCCTCGGGCACACGCCTGGCATCAGGCAGCGATGACCTGCGAGTGGTGATCTGGGACTGGGCCGTCCGCCGTGCTGAGCTGGAGTTTGACAGTGGCCACAAGAGCAATGTGTTTCAGGTAAGGGGAAACAAAAATCTTTGTCTCTGTATGAGCAAAGACGCAGATGGATTAAGGAAAGAAAAACAATTGTACACAGTGACCATTGTGGTCAGAAGCTTATAATGAGTCTTCTCCCTGCCGTTAATGTACATAGGCAAAGTTCCTGCCTCACAGTGGAGACTCCACCTTGGCCATGTGTGCTCGAGATGGTCAGATCAGAGTGGCGGAGCTCTCCGCCACACAGCGCTGCAAGAACACCAAGCGGGTAGCACAGCATAAAGGGGCAGCACACAAGGTGAGTGTTTGTACAGGATTTATAAGTGGAGACATTACATTTTCCAGTTGTCCTACCCGCGATATCGCAGGAACATCTGGAGGGAATTTCTTCAAATTTGGCACACAAAATTTGGACTCACGGATGAACTGATCCGATTTTGGGCCAAGGTCACTGTGACCTCACAAACAGATTTTTGGCCATAACTCAACAATTAATATGCTGATCATGACAATTTCAGGCAAATATCTACCAGGATAAAATGATGAAGTGACAACATTTTGGACAGACATGGATGTAATTACTATAAACAGATTTACATGTAGGCAATGGCGCAAGATTTTGGTATCGCAAGCGTTCTGGTTTCCGTTTGTAGTCCAAGTAGTATTGACCAATCATGATAGAGCAGGCTTTGGTTGAATGCAGGTAAACAATCTGTGTGGAGAGCAAAACATGCAGAATGCATTGCAATGCAGTCTGGGAACCCACCGGCTATCGACTGATGATGATTTCGCTTTTTATTGATTTGAATTAGCTTCAATCCGGTCGTACATGTAGTCTCTAAACTCCAACTCCAGTCTCACATCTGAAGTTGCTAATCGGACTTTAAACAACGAGGAGCGCACAAAAGAGGAAGTCTCGGCCCGGATATCCACCGGCTACACCGGAATCCCAACAATATTGACCCTTGCCCCCAAAGGCTTATCTGTCGTCAGACCAATAACAGATGGGTTCCGAGATTGACATGGATGTCAAACTGCAACTTGACTGGTTGGCGGACATATACAACTGCAAAGTTGTAGTTCTATTTTCTACCTATTTTTGTTCCAGCTGGCCCTTGAGCCAGACTCCCCCTGCTCCTTTCTGTCCGCTGGAGAGGACGCTGTGGTGTTTGGTATCGACCTGCGTCTTGACCGTCCCGCCAAGTGAGTGATACCATTATTAAAGTTCATCAAGTTTTAGATTTAGTCACCTCAGGAATTGGATTTTTATCTAAACTGACTGGCTTGTGCAATAGGTGAGCAAAATGTTATGAAATGTGACACAATACACTCCCAATGATTGATTTCTGTGAAGGCAGTCACAGGTCACAACCCTGTCCTTTTTAGGAAGTTTTGTAGTGTTGTTACGCAAATATCCTGTCTTTCAGTCAGTGTTGGCGGACACATACTTTTAGACACGTTCCTCTTTGCCAGTTTTCCTGTGTTTGCCATATGCTATTTAAAACTTTTTTCCCCTTGCCAGAGATAATATTCCAGTTTTTCCTTTGTGTCTCCTTAAATGTGTGTGGCAGTAAACTGGTGGTTGTAAAGGAAGGTGATAAAAAAGTGGGGCTGTACACCATCTTTGTCAACCCAGCAAAGACACAACACTTTGCCGTGGGTGGCAGAGATCAGTATGTGAGGTATGAAGCAGGTTGTTGCTCTAGTGCTGATCATTTCACTAATAATGGGATGCAATGGGAATAGTATAATATTATTTTATAGTTTTGCTTTCTGTCTCTGTCTTCCTTTTCTCACTTCCTCCTGTACTCACCCTCCTTTAGGATCTATGACCAGAGGAAGATCAATGAGAACGATAACAATGGTGTTCTGAAAAAGTTTTGTCCTTCACATCTGGTATCCAGTGAGTCCAAAACCAACATAACCTGCCTGGTGTACAGCCACGATGGCACAGGTAAACATGTAGTGTTTAAACTGATAAACAGTTATCTGAGAGAGCAGCAAAAATAAAGACTTGGAACAGCTTGCATGCAGTGTGAATGGAAATAATTTAATATCCCATGGCATGATTTAACTTCCATGCAATGGCTATAATCCTGTTTCTTCTTTATATTTGAATTAATTAAGATTATCCTTACCTAATTGCGATTTCTCATTCTGTTACGAACATGTTTTAGAAATATTAAAAATAATGAGCCAAACACATGACTGCTGGCTTGATTCAATGTCTTAAAATGCCAAAAATGCTGCCCTTTCCAGCCTTCCTGATGCTGTGTTCACACTACAAGCGACAAAAGCAACAAAACAGCCAGCTTCATTGTCAGCTATCAGTTAGTTATGTCGTTAAATAGCATTGGGAACTCGTGACGTTTTTTTTTTTAGACAGAAAGGAAAAACATATGATTGGTTGAGGCTGTAGTGTGAACACAGCATTAGCTTTCCTGATGCAACCACAATGCAATATCAGCGACGAACAGAATGAGGTCTAATCTAAAATGCATTAGTGTGCTCTCATCTCTGCAGAACACCTGTAAATCAACAACTTAGTCAAACTCGTTTGAATATTTCTGCGTGACAAAAAAATCCCAGAAACTTCTTCTGCCGTTATGGAATTAAAGGGAATTAATCAAAAGACTGTTTTTTGTTTTGTGCAGAGCTCCTGGCCAGTTACAATGACGAGGACATCTACCTGTTTGACTCCAACCACAGTGATGGGGCCGACTATCGCAGGAGATACAAGGGACACCGCAATAATGCTACAGGTGTTATATTCAGCTCCCAATTACAGCAACAATTTACTACAGTAATAATAAAGTAGTACCCTTTGCATCTATCCAGCTATAGCCCAACTTCACAATTCAATTTTTTTCTGAACGTGTACTGCAGGACTGTAAAGAGACTCTAGTTATCACAAAGACTGACGCTGTATCATCCCTCTCTCATCTCCACCTGTTTCTCACAGTGAAGGGGGTGAACTTCTACGGGCCATGCAGCGAGTTTGTTGTCAGCGGCAGTGACTGCGGACACATCTACCTGTGGGACAAGTACTCTGCTCGCATCGTCCAGTTTATGGAGGGAGACAGGGGAGGAGTGGTGAGTCAAAGAGCAAGAGAGAATGATATATATGTTTATATTGGGTTCAAAGATGACTTGGACGCTGATCAGACAGAGTGAGTTTTAGCAGCCTGGTGTGGCTTTTTGTGATTGTTTTCAATGAGATTGAAGCGTTTGAAGCGTGCTGCTTTTGAATTGCGGAGCACCTCACGCTTATCCGCTCCGTGCGCCTTGCGTTTCTACAGGAGCACCCTGAACTCCTCAAGTTGAAAAAAAATCAACTCAGAGCGGAAAAGCACCCGATGTCATTAGCATTTTTTCTCGTTATGGTGACTATGGAGACAAATTAGTGCGTTACTCGAGATTTCAGGTAAGTTGTTTTTATTAGCTTAAACTGTACTATTAACTATTTGGATCGCGTACAGTTCATTGTTTGTAATAGGGTAACGTTAGCACTCATTTGGCGGTTTCGTAGCAACATATGAAAAGAAAAGATGCAGCAAACTGCAAAAAACGCTCTGTCTGATCGGGCAACAAAAAGGCAGTGTGGTGCGCCTTACGGTTTTCACCTGCAAAAAACACTCTGTCTGATTGGGGCCTTAGGAAAGGTACAAACACACTGGTGGTGTAGTGCTTCTGTAATCTCTTGGTCTTAGTGTTGAGTACCCAGTATTTACTCGTTATTGTATTGTGATAAAAATATACTTTCACTATGTACTGGTTGTATATTTTCTTTCACAGTAGAGTTAGCTTTTTGCTGCTGAGACATCCGTCCCCAGAATATTCTCTGTAAAACTTACGTCATCTTCGTATTGTCATCTCAGTCATTTTCTCTGCCCTCAACGACTACAGGTGAACTGTTTGGAGCCACATCCCCATCTGCCCGGTATGGCCACCAGTGGGTTGGACCATGACATCAAACTGTGGGCCCCCACAGCTGAAAGTCCCACAGGACTCAAGGGTCTAAAAGAGGTATTCTATTCAGCTTTTTATAGCTTTTGCCATCATTTCTATTGGTTGTGGTAACACTTCTTTGTAGAGACATAGGGGTGCCGTGATATATGGAAGTCCACCACCCAGCAGTAGCTTATTTAAACCATATATTTACATGTATAGGCTTCTGTATTGACTATAGAGTTGGTAAATGTATGTGTTCTAATAGAGGGGCGACGAGCCATTCTGCCCATTCAGAAAAACGTCTTTCCCACTTTGAAATTACACACGATTTCACCGAAAGCCCAGATGTCCCAGTTTTCCAGCAGTACTTAAACACAGCATGCATTTGCGGATCTGTTTGAGCTGGAGAAAATAGTCTCAAAACTCCACACGTAAATGTAACCTGATCCATGCGTATCAAGCAATCCGCACGCACACAGGAAGCTTTTCGAAAGCAAAAATGATCAGATCAAGTTAAAAATCTGTGCGTAAAATATGAATATTTATTCAGGTTGTGATGTGTGCATTTGTAAAACCATTACACGTGTTCAAGTTCACTGCTATTTGTGTGTAGAATTGGAACACGCATTTGCAAGCACCCAAAATGACGCACAAATCGTTGTACACATTTGTAAATCTTATTTTTTAATTTGTAGAGCATGTAATTAAAACATGTAACATTTGTGACCCTTTTGAGACTAATTTCACTTCATAGTGACAACACTGAAAACCGTTTCATAACAGAGTCTGTGCGATCTCAACATAATTGGAACGGACAGATATTTAGTTATTATAATTGCCCATTGCACTGCAAAACAGCTACAGTAGCTCTGTATTGCAATAGATGTTTACAAAGACTATTAGGGGTCATTTTAATCCTCATGCTGCCGAGTAAAATGTTAAAAAAAATAAGATCCAAGATGTAAAACAAATTACATTTTCTTAAGTAATGCATGTCTTATGTATATTTAATATATTATGGGTAGACATTAGGCCGCTCAAGTGCCTCTCTTTAGGTTGTAAAGTCTTTGTCCTTGTTCCCAGTAATGGAATTTGTATTAAGGACATGTTTGCTCTGCATGCATGCCCCACATTCACACCTGTTTGTTGTGTTTGTCAAGGTGATGAAGAAAAACAAGCGGGAGCGTGATGAGGACAGCGTGCGCCACGGCGACCAGTACGACACCCAGCTGCTGTGGTTCCTGATGAGACACATGAGGAACAGACGGCCTCCGAGGGTGAGCTTTCAAACACCACAACAAATCAAAAGCAACGAGCGTTAGATGTGTTTTTTGGGGTGTGGAGTTGAAAAGACGTGAGCATTTACCAGGCAGGTATGGACGAACAAAAACATCCTATTGGTTTGCATTATGGAAAATGTAGGACCCAGAGTGTTTGGAGCTCGACCAAAAGCATGTCCATATTATTCGTGTGCTTTTTTTTTTAATCCGTCATCCGATAAAAAACGTTACGCACAGAGACCTTGCACACCGACTCTGATGTGTTTTATTATTCTATACGTCATGAAAATTTGCAATACTAGACAAAACTGAATTATTTACATGGGTGCAATGGATAGCACTAGTCCCAAACACGGCTAATGAATGAATGACATTAGCGAGAAGCTATCGTTTAGCTGCTTGGAGCACAATCACTACCGTCTAGTGTTTCCTACATCCTTTGTTTTGTGACCATCCCTGATTACAAGCTGGTCTGTCATCACCTGCTACAATCCATCTTTAAATTCTGCATCTCTGTGATCTTTTATTTCTTTACTGTAAAGTGTTATGCGCTGGGAGACGAAGTGAATGTTTATCAGATGCCCTTTTGGATGATGACGTTTGCGCGGACAGTGGCTCTGAGCGGTCAAACAACCCTGTTTTGCTTTTTGACGGATGCAGAAAAATGCAAAAAATGAAACCTGCTCCGAAAACTTCAGTGACTGACGAAAGTTTCAGACTTGGTGTATAAACGTGATTGACACACGTGAGGTCGTATTTATTTTTAAACGTGCGACAATTTCGGACAAAAAATACGGACTCGCTGTGCAAAGGCCTTAAAGGGACTGTTTGTAACTTTTTAAGCGTATAAATGTACCGGGTCGGGACATATGCGCGCTCGCGTATGGCCGGAGTCACTCCTCCTCTGCCTGCTTGCCTTCACTCACACAGTGCGCGCGCGTTCTCACTGTCTCGCTCCACCTGTAGATGTGAACGCGCGCTCACTCCACACTGCAGAAGAGTTAGTTTAGCAGGAAATGCCAACACTATGATCAGCATTGATTCATGGAGAGACCTTCGTCTGGTCAGCTAACATTACTGCCAAGCAGCTGAAATATAGAGTGATATTGTGGTTTTAGCTGATGTGTGTCGCCTCACTGTTTTGAGCGATGCTCGTTCATGTCTATTTAGCGCGAGCACAAGCGCGAGCACGATGCTGGCTTTCGTTGACTTTATGGCCACAGGTGTTGCTGTTAACAAGCATTTCTGAAAGTTACAAATAGTTCCTTTAAGGGTAAGGATATTTTGGCCTCTGCTGCTCTGATTCTTTTTTTAAATCTGTTTCTTGTGAATCCCTCAATTAAATGGAAAGGTAATACTGTATTGCTGGAGTGCTCCTTAAATAATATGTCGGATGCAGATGATGTTACACTTGAATTACTGACTTTTGGGTCTTTTGGAAGGAAATGTAGAAAAAACTGTATATTCCAGTGTGGATACTGGTAGTTTTGCACTGAAAATGCACAGTGCAATTTCTAACATGAATAGACTGGCAACATGTTTACATGCTATTTCAGACATAAAAAATAGTCTCATTCTTACTTTTCTCTGTTCTCCTCTTTTTTGTTTTTGTCTCAATACAGGCCCGTCGTGAGGGCGCAGACGCAGACACAGATGAGTCCTGGAGCTCTCCGGATTCCTCCGATGAAGAGGAAGGAGGTCCGGACCACGTCCAATGCATGTCCTCCTGAGCCACACACACACACACACACATACATACATACTTAGACACACACACATGCATACACACACACATACAGTACATATATACACACTTTATTGCCCTTGAATTGATGCACATAGGCAAGCACCATTGACACACTGGCACACTCAACACACTGACGAGCCACAGACTTGTTTTCGTTCTTTTACACACACACATACATACACATACACACTCACACAGATAAAAAAAAAAACATTTACTTAAACATCCTTTTGAAGCAGAGTGACAGAGAGTGCTTAATGCCTGGTTTCCCAGCAGTAGTGAGTGTGCAAAATGACGGCTACAGACTTCATACACACTTCCAGAATTTTTTTGAGATTTGTACAAAGAGGTTTTAGTGAGTGCTTACATCCCTATAAACCACTTGGAGGCCCCCCTGCTTGTCCATACATTATCTATATGCTCTGTCTAGCCCCAGAACAATGTACTGTGCGTGTATGGCAACAAGCACCTCCTCTTTAGGTACGCTGTAGGAAGCTATACATCACCAGCACACAATCCCCCCCCCCCTTTTCTTAGTAACGCACCTTTTGCTCTCGAGCTCCCTGGGAGTGTCGGCATCAGAATCGTACCCTCAAACCCATCCCCTGAATGTGACTTCCTTTCTGATTTGAACTCATAGAAGGAAACCCCCAGTGCCCCCGATCACTGCATCGCCCCCAGTCTCGTACTGATTTCTTGCCCCAGAGCTTGTGCAGCTAGTTGCATTTTTCACACGTTTTTCTCTCTACCCGAGGACTACTAAATCCCTACATGCTGCATCACCTCGACATGCTGCCCTCAAGCTACTCCCTCTCCCTTCCTCCTTTCCATCTCCCTCCCCCTCACTACTGAGTGCACTTTGAATCAGGGATGCTTTAGTTTGAGACACAGACAAAATGTGCACTGAGTGTGTGATTTTTGGGGGGTGGGGGAAGAGCTGTTGTCTTGTATCCTTCATTGGAAACCCCCACAGTGAAGTTTAGTTTTATTTCTATTGATTTGTTTTTGAGTGGGGAGATGTTTTGCACTTGAGCTTTTTTGACTGAGGAAGAGGAGGTTTCTTTTGCTTCCACCAGCCTTTCCTCCTTCCTTCCTTCCTTCCTTCCTTCCTTCCTCTTCTTCCTCCCTCACTCTCTCTCCATCTTTGACAGGAAATCGTAGATGGTGTTCAGCATGTGCATAGGATAAAGGACTGATGTGGGGCTCTGTTGGGGAACTCATTTGAAAGAGACAGAAGCGACCTGGATCAAATCCCAATTGAAACACTGCCTAAGTGCCAATTGAGATTGGAGTTCTAACCACGTGGGTTCCTGAAAACCCCCTCCGTGATGTAATTGCTGAATGACATTTTTGTCAGACAAACATTTGAACCAGGTCATGTGTTTTGCAGCCAGCTCACCACATGTGATGAGACTTCAGTCTGTGGTGTGTTAACAGCGGCTCAAAGAGGAGGACAGGGGTAGGGGGGCGGGGGCGGGGTCAATATGCTTGCCAGTCATTTGTTGTGTGAGAGCGATAAAGTCCAGCTTTTCTCATTTTCTATGAGAACTCTAGTTAGTTGAATTTATATGTACATATATAAATATATATTAAAACTGTAAAAAAAAAAAAAATCAACTTTAGCAAATGCTGTTTGACTTCAAAAAAAAGAAGAAAAAAAAAGATGTCAAAACATTTGATTGGTATTGATGCAGAGGTTTATATTCTATATGAGGACAACGTACTTTTAAAATCCAGAGAAAAAAAAAAAAGTTGACTTGAGGCACCATTTTTCTTCAGTTTTTCCTTTTTATGAATGACATCCCTCTGTTATGAACAGAACTGCTGTCATTTCAAGTATTAAAAGTTAGGATTCTCTTTCTTGTTCAAGAAAAAAAAAAAGTATTTCCTTTCTAGATCTTAATCCATCATTTGAGACAGTTATATCCAGATTTTCCCACTGGCTATTTTTGGCATCTTGTATACATAATAAGGCGTTTGATGAACAATTTTTTTGTCCACCACTGCCTAATGCGTTCTACCAGTTAAGTTGGAAATATGTACGATTCGTGCAATAAACAAAAAGACAGTGCTCTTGATGATGTTGTCATTTTATGTTCTCATTCTGTGTTGTATTGTTGTAACATACTGTATGTATTCATTTGATTTATTGATTGACACAAGAGGTCCTATTCTTTAGCTGCTGGAGACTTTTCACTTTTGTCACCAGTTTTGCAGGCTGCCCGAAACATTCACATGTACTTTGCAGAGTTTGAGCAACATGGTTTTCTGACAGCTCACACTAATAGTGATGTCTTGAGATTTGGGCTGTCCATTGATTAAAATATTTAATCGCGATTAATCGCATGATTGTCCCTAGTTAATCGCAAATGAATCGCTCAAAATGTTCCTTAAAAGGGAGATTTGTCAAGTATTTTATACTCTTATCAACATGGGAGTGGACAAATATGCTTGATTTATGCAAATGTATGTCTATATTTATTATTGTAAATCAATTAACAACACAAAGCAATGACAAATATTGTCCAGAAACCCTCACAGGTACTGCATTTAGCATAACAAATATGCTCAAATCATAACATGACAAATTGAAGCCCAACAGGCAACAACAGCTGTCAGTGTGTCAGTGTGCTGACTTGACTATGACTTGCCCCAAACTGCATGTGATTATCATAAAGTGGGCATGTCTGTAAAGGGCAGACTGGTGGGTACCCATAGAACACATTTTCATTCACATACCTTGAGGTCAGAGGTCAAGGGACCCCTTTGAAGATGGCCATGACATTTTTTTTGACAGCCCTACTTTAGATAAATGCAAATGATATAGACATTCTGTTAAGAGAAAGATTTAAAAAAGAAGAGTCAAAATCTGTGCAGCAGAGTCTAAGATGTCCTGACTAATGATCTCAAAGTAAGGCCAGGTTAAGCCCCCAAAACACTGGATCCTACATTTCCCATAATGCAACTCAGTAGTGTCTTTCGTTAAACCATCCCTCTGTACTTGAGGCTCATCTCTGTGCATCAAACTCCACTGCCCAAGTTTAATACAGGCTTTTTATTACAGAAATGTAGATTTACAACAGTTTAACTCTAATCCAACATTTTTTTATTTCAAGCATATAAAACAAAAGAATCTGTATGGCAGGACTTTTTTTAAAATCAAAACATTTTGACGTCAGTCGGAAAAGCACAGGTGTAAATAATAAAATGAATGATGGCTGAATGGTACAGTGCATGAGGGCTCACGGTCACAGCTTACTGGAACTACATGAATAAAATGAGTCATTAGTAGCACCGGTGTTGTTCCCACAGGCAAGTCATTACTGTGGATGTATGTTTCACTTCCTTCTTACTCCTGGCTGTTTTCAGTGTGCAACAAGGGACTTTTAAAGGTTCTTTTTTTTCAATTGCTAACACACTAAAATGACATATAAAGCACAATTATTGAAACTGACACTCAGAGAGCAAAACCTCAGCTCAAGTCTCCAAAACTTCAAACACATTTTCTGCTCTGCACTCAATATGCAATTCACTTTTTGCAACACAGAACACAGTTCTCTACATAAGACACAGGAATCTGACATAAAACACATCCACGGACCAACACACGTGACACCTAGCAGAACACCTGATTGCTTGATTGTCATCAATCAGGATATAAACACTATAATAAGACCACAGGTGAGTACATGTTTACAACACAATGAAAACAAACACAGCAGCAAGAGACTGGTTTACAAAAATGTGTTAGCAATTGAAAAAAATTGTAATTCATGTTTTTTTTTCCATCTCCACAAATGTTTTTGCTGATGTACTATATTCTATTTAGAATACGTTTTGTTATGGTTTTCAGTGCAAAATGCAACCTTTGACCTCTTCCATTATATTTTTTTTCCATTAAAACTTGGTCTATATAGAGAATTTAAATTCCAGGTAGCAGTTGATGGCTGATGATCGCCATGTTTCAGCAGTGAAATGAAAAAAAAAAAACCTGACAAATGATCGTTACATAATGTTTTTTATTCAACAGGTCTCAGAGTGGGAATTTAAACTCAATACTTGTTGGCAGTGACAATCACACCTGATACCAGTCACACCAACTCTCCATCCTTTATCCGACTCGACTTATTTCACATGAACAAAACTGACAAACACAAATAGTTTACATGTACAAAGAGGTGTGTCTGATCTGTGAATCTGATTACGGGTTGTTCTCTAGTTAGAGAACCTGAACTGATGTGCACAGCTGACAGTAAACTCGTTCTCCAGGCTGGTGTTTAGAACAAAACCAGATCTAAAAAAAAAGAAAAAAAAGATTTCCAGAACACATTTCAGACACCTGTGAAACTAAAGAGCTTCTTTCTCATCACTCTGACATAATCATACTATCTCACTCAATCACTCCTCGCAACAAATGCGAAATTATGTGAAACCACAAGGAAAGACAGCTGCTGAAGTGTGGAACCAAAAAAAACATGTGGATAATTTAGTACAAATGCAGCGCAAACAGCCCTTTACAACTCATCCCAATTAAGAAAACCTTAAGAAAATCTTTGGATTGAGTTGATTTGATCTATACAGTGAGCTAAATGAAATGTCTCAAACACAGCAGGCGATAGTTGGGCAGGAAGCCAACGCTGCCTCGTGCATGTAGGAGATGTGATCTAGCATATCAAATACAATCTGCCATGACAGTGCAGACATAAATATTAAAAGAGGCACTATCATGGGCTTTCACTTGTTGCCTCACTAATGTGCGCACGCACACACATACACACGTCACACTGATAAGAATCTGAAGGCACAATGTCAGGTGTGTTATTCCTTGTACTCCAGAAACTGCTGCAATCTTTTCCGGTGCTCTGCAGACATCTGAACAGCACTGAGGATTTAAAAAAAAAAAAAAAAAAAAGAAATACATTAAAAATTTGCTTACTAGGTATTATTATTATTTTTTTTATAATTTAAAGACAGTCAGTTTTAACAGGCCTTACTTTAAGTGATTTCCAAAAGTGGTTGTTATCCTGTAGATGGCAGTCTTGAGAGTGGCCCTGAGAGCAAAGCGCAGTGTTTTGTGAGTGGAGTCTCCCAGGCTGCTGGCCGACCTGACGGGCTTACTGGAGGCATGAGGCAGCTTGAAGTGGCGATCTACTGCCTGGAGACAAGAAGGACAACTGCTGTCAGTGCAGGACTAAAAGCTTTGGTTGAGGCAGCTTTCAGACATTATGCTCCAAGCCGCTGGAACTGCAGGCCATCTTCCTGAGGATCTGAGAGCTGCTGGAAGTGTTGAAATCTTTAAAAATGACCAATTCAGCCAGGCCTTAGATTAAGAATGGTTATGATACTATTCACACATAATTTATTGTAATTAACTTGTAAAATATATTTTATTATTCACTTATTTTATTGTATTCAGGTTTAATATTTTTTTTCAATTTTATTATTAAATGAATCTAAACTGTTTTAATACTATTATTGGTATTATAGCTTTTAATTCTGTTTTATTACATTTTTAGAATTTATTGTGCAATGGTCTTAAATCATCAAATTGATAAACTGCTGAATTGTTCTTGTCTTTTGTTGTTTTCACGGTCCACACTTGCGGTCTTAACTATGGCTTGTCAGTCATCTGCGAAGCACTTTGAACTGCACTAACCTGTATGAAAGATGCTATATACATATAAAGTTTGATTGATTGATTGACAATGATCTTGCGTCTGTGTCACAGATACAGAGAAACTCTCACCTGACTGACCCACTTGAGTTTGGTTCTTAGAAAAACACTGGAATTTAATGTGTGTTGATCGATATAATGAAAGATTTAATTTGATAACCTCCAGTAAACCATGACAGCTTACCTCTTGTAAGACCAGCATGCAACTGAGAATGCTGGGTAATGTAGTCTGTACAACCCCAAACTGGTCTTCTGAGAAGGAGGCTTGAACAAGGTAAGACAGCCCTGAAAGAGGATATTAAGAGGACACCGTAATGCAGATGTTGTATCAACAGGACAGGTCGCATCCATATCAAATGAAAATAAAAGATCCACCATGTCCTTCTCACCTTCTAAAGCCCAGATGTGAGCCTGGCCGTCTGCAAACAGAGCTTGACTGGAGGCCTCTGGAACCTGAAAGAGACAATGTTAACTAGTACGAGCTTCTCTGCTGAACAGATAGATGCATATTTACAGTAGAGTGATGAATCAGGATGGATGGACAGGTTTTAGTGAGACTACACTACAACATGCATGGGTGATCAGTGGAAGATACATACACCTCCGAAAGCAAAGCAGACTAACCAAACTAGTGTCTACAAAGAGGAAATAGTGCAACGCAAGTAGAATGTTTGGCTGTGATAAGCTTATCAGTACCTCACACTTCTGATAGGATTGCAAGGACATGATTTCTCATTTGATTGGTACAAACAACACGGGTATTATGGTAGTGAAGTGAAATACAAGACATGAGTTACATAAATCAAGCTCTCAAAGTAATTAGTAGAAACAGCTAGGTGGATGGGAAAGAGCTACATTAGCAAAGTGTTCACAATTAAGACCCAGACCCAGAAGTGAAAGTATCGATGCGTGCAGGGTGAGGTTGTTAGATTCAGTTAAAACTAAATGAAAATCTACTGTGTCAGACAAGAGCATGCAGGGAGCCCCATCACAGTGTTCAGACGTTCTAGAGAAGACAGCATGCACATGCCACACATCCTTACCTTGTTAAACAAATACATTATCAGCACGCGCTTTGCCAAGAAATTTTTAACCTGGATGGGACAATTAAGTATAAAGTTGTTTTTGCTTTCAAAACTACACAACCAAATGTAACACAAATGTAAAAAAAAAAAAATATTAGGCTCGTTCGAGATGAGCCAGGCCTGCGCAGAATCCATCATCATCGGTGATCGCAGCGCAATGCACGTCGGTTAGATCTGTGTCCGACTTGATCCCGACTTGCTCTGACGTCATGCACACGTGGGCAGCAATAACCTCACGAGATCGAGGCGAGCCGCAGCTTTTAGAGCCCAGAGCTGCTCTCCACCGACTGCAAGACCCAGGGCATGATGGGAAACACCTGGCTGTTGCCTGATCAAAGAGCTGATTGGCTCTTAGCTTCGACAACAAGCACCAGGATTTGTAGAAAATTCTGATATTCTGTATAATTGTAATATTTAACGATAAATTGTAGGCTTCTAGTCTAATTTTGTAAAATGAAGGTTTAATCTGTTAAATATATCTTGTGTGGTTAATAATAATAATAATAATAATAATAATAATAATAATAATAATGGTTATTTATAAGCACAAATACACACACATTTCCACATATATAATTACAAACTACCTGAAAGTAGTCTGCAAACTATAAGTAGCCTACAGATGAGATCGAACAGGATGTTACCATTTGTGTGACTTCCTGTCAATTCTTTGAAGGCTGCAGGAAGCCGTCCAACTTGTCCGCAACTTTTTGTCACCGCCCCCTGACGCTGCCGTTCATCTGATCTCATCTACTTTCCGGACGAGGCGCAGTTCATCTCGAACGAGCCCAATGGCTTTTCAGACTCAACACTTAGCTAACGCCACCACAGCAACTTCAAATCTGGGATATCCCCACTCTTAAGATGGATGTACACTCCGTCAGAACAAAGGCAGATGATGTGAGCAAAAAAAAAAATCAGACGAGAAGACGCCTCTGTATTGCTACTATTGTTAGGCCGAGGTTAATAAATGTTATGTATGAAAAGCCTTTTGTCAATGCTGTATGAATATACTAACATCTATATTATAATTCTGTATCATATCAACAAGATTGAAGTACCTGTTCTCTTCTGTTCTGGAGGAACTGAGCCAGGCGACTTGGTTTGGACGGTTCCTGCTTGGGACTGGGAACTGAGGCCGGGGATGACGGGGGACTGCCATTGGCCTGTGAATCTGCACAGAGAGAGACGCTAAATCACAAATGGGAACCAGCTACAAAGCTCAGATATCTATCATTCATCTATCTACTGCTAAACTTATGTTACTCTGACCCACGGACAAGTTGACATAATGATCAGATGTTCCAAAACCTCTGGCAATAGCTGAAGTTAGCTTATTAGTTCAGTCATTTGAGGCGAATATATACAGAAAAGTAGTATATAGAAAAGGTAAAAAATTACCCCTTAAAATTGACTTAAAAGAACAGATCAAAAAAGGTGAAACTGTGTCACTTCCTGGCTAAAATTGGACATTAAAGTGTCCGTCTAAGTGGAGTTAGCTGATGTCTTCCATTAGCCTCCTCTCACCTGTGGAGGTGGACCAGAGTTTCGGGACTCTCCTCATGATGTGCGGGCTCTGCACTGTGCCGAACCACGGCGAGCATTGGTCCACGGGAGCAGTAAGACGCCGCAGGGCGGGAGAAGCGAAAGGGCTGTCCAGGTCGGGAGTGAACGGTGCCGTCAGAGGGCTCTGTGGGCCGCCGACGATGGAGCGTGCGAAGACCGAGGATGGAGTTTTCATCAGTAAAGTGGGCCTCGGGCTCATCAGATCTTCGGTACCAGAGGTTACTTTCATGGAAAAAAAGTTGGAGGGAAAAGATGAAGGGGGACTGGTTATAAACAATTACGTTTATTTATGTTTTATGGCAACTTACCTGATGACTCAGATGAAGTCTTCCTTTCACTCCCAGTAGACAGAGACTTGGCCCTGCCGTTGGTTGCTACGGTGTCATGATAGGCGATGAGTCTCTGAGTCAGATCGGCCAGTAGAGACAGACACTCCTTACTGATGGCGTTCCAGTTATGAGCATGGCCACCTGGGAAAGACAAGAACGAAAAGATCAATACATTTAGCTTTTTGTTGTAACTGTACTTATGAACAAATACAAATCTGAATTTTGTGGAGTGTCAATATGTATTTTACACAAGAAAAAAATCAATGACAGCTAAAGGAAAGACCTCCTGTCTGTGTAGACGACATAACAGACCTGGCTGACTCAGACTGAAGACCTCACAGCGTCTTGATGGAGAGTGTTGAGACAGCAGAGCCAAGTCCTGCAGAGCTAGAAACTAAAATGTGGGAAAAAGACAAGTTAGAACACCCAAATTTGATTATCAGTAAAAGCACAAAGAGGAGGAAAATCGTTTTTATCTACCTTCACTATCATTGGCTGCTTGTCGGTAAGGACTTTAGGAAGACACAGGTGGGCATCCTCGGTAAAAGATGACTGCACGGGAAAGCTGTACACCTGCGGATAACAGGAAATATATTAGACAACATATTACCTTTATTGATCGTGCGAGATGAAATCTGGGATGTGTTCACCATGAATATTATAATCAAGCCTGGTGCTCTTCAGATACTTGAGCACTCAAAGCAATGACAACATTGCCCCCTAGTGTCTCTAAATAATTCAAAAGGCAGACAGAAGTCATCTCTGCAACACAACACTCCACTTTGAAGCCAATTACAAATTAACAAATCAGAATGTTTTGCAATATTAGGGATTGTATAAATGTTGTCTTTTTTATTGATACACATACCTCGGTGACAAAAATCCTGAAGAGCAGCAGAGTGATGTGCCATGTGAAGAGGAGGAAGCTGGCACTGATCCACAGGTGGTAGAGCAGGGAGAGGTCCAGCAGTCCTGCTACGCTGTCAAGAGGGTGGATAGAGCTGGAGGTGGAGATCACAGACAAAATACATTAATGCAGTCCAGGAAGCAGAAACCGTGTGGCTGCAAGTATGTTCGTTTGTACAGATTGTAAATTGTGATTTGTGATATTGACTTTATATACAGCATAACACAGAATCCATACTGACCTGTTCAAATGAAGATTCAGTGTTTTACAAATCCATGCTTTTGGAATGTATCCTGTTAAATGATAAGAGCAAGAGCAAAATAAAAACAGTGTTCAGGTACAATAACTGAACATAAATAAATAAATAAAAGCACGTCTATAAAAGAGAAGATCATGAAAGTTTAAACTCCTCAAACAGTTTGTTCTCAGAGCTCTGTGCTATTGAAGTTTCATTTGTAAACAGAGATCACTCACCCAAAAAGAAATACACAACAATGTAGTTCCTGACAGAGTAAAGGGCTTGAGAGGCGCTGCACTTCACCACCAAAGGAAGGGATCCCTTAAAGCGAAGGTATTTGTATTGCTGTGGGGGAAAATAATCAACAACACTCACCATCAACTATTTACAATGCCAGTTCATTTGTTTTTCTAAAGTTTAGGTCAGCCTATGTCACTGGAGATAACAGGGCTTACGACACCTGCATGTATGCATGTTGATTGGCAGAATTGTAAACCAGATTTAAACAGAGGCCGACTCTAAATGAAACAAAAAGGCATGGTCTTTGCATTTGAGACTGAGCCATTCAGGCAAATATAGATCTTAATACTCAATCTTTGCATCACCATCAGTCAGATAAATGAGTAAACTCCACATCACGTACCTGAACAGTGTGAAAGGAGACATAATTCATGTTGTAGATCACACCCAGCAGACTGTGAGAGAATCCAACGAAGGCTCCAGCCAGCAGAAGGAAGAGGTGATACTCGTTCAGACACATCTGAGTGGAACTTTCAGTGCTGAAAACAAACGGAGTAAATTAGGTTTATGGATGGAGCATGTACAGTTCAACACGATAGTTTTATGTGGTAGCTGCCGCTTACCCATCACTCTGTATGCAAGGGTAGCCGATTGTCTCATATCTGCCCCCGATAGTGACGGCACAACACCAAGCTACGATTATTCCCATGATGCAGTGGGCCACGGAGTTGACAAACTGACGTGGATGGAGCAGCTGACCCAACAGGGCAATTTTTGAGCATGCAATAGTCGGGATGACTGAAGAGAAACAGAAAAAACAACAGCGTTACAACCACAGACAAACATATATCCCAACACTGCATTATATAAATGTGCAGGGGTTAGGCTCAGTGACGAGGATTGCAATTTTAACAATGTATACGTCATACTGATTGATTTGGCAAAGATTATGTAGTGTGTAAAGCAGTGCCAAAAATGACTGATTAAAGACAAATTATTTTAGTCATTTATCAAGATAAAATACAAAAATTTACTTTATTACACTTTCACAAATGTTGAGTTTCTTGTTTTTTCATTTGATACTATTAGAAATAAACTCAAACTGTTAGTTTTACGGGTGGATGAAATAAGTGAGGAGTTTTTTAACATTACTTGGGTTTGTGATAACTCACAGAATACATTTGTAATTATTTTAAATAATGTGTTGATTACTCTATCAATGAATAAAGTGGTAACAATGATACAATCTATCAAATGATTTAGTCCTATGTAAATTGTATCATATGCAGAAACTTTATTTCCGGTTAGTTGTCACGTCTTCTTTTTTTTTTTAAACTTGAGTTTATTTCTGAATTTTGTTAATACAACTCTGACAATCCACTGCACAAATGTTTGGACTGATAGATATCCCACCCACCCCTCACCCATGACAATACCCAAAAAAAACAAGTGTACAAAAATAAATATAAATAAATAAATACACACAAATATACAAATAAAATAATTGATAAATAAATAAAATAAAATAAAATTAAAATGAAATAAATAAACCTATCATCTAGGGCACCAACACGCATAAAACAAGCACAGGAGTTAAGCCGAAGAGTTGAACACAAAGACAAAGTTGTCACTTCTGATTAATTCACTCCATATATCAGTTTGGTCCATCTTGTGTACATAAACTCTGATGAGCTGATGTTATGTGTCTTTGCTCTAATAAACTGAAGACGTAATAAACCAGTTGAGTAACTGGAGGACCCTGTCAATCACAAGAAGGTAAACAATAACAACCTCAAGGAATATTCAATATCCTGTATGTTTGCAGTGTCCTTCCATTCACCTGTATAATACTCCAGGTTCAGGAACCCCACCATGATGATCACTCCACACAGCAGGATGAAGGAGAAGATGGCACTTGCACTCGTTAAGAAGGACAGGCATTCTGTGTGTAAGAAGCGGTGCACAGTGAGCGTCTCAACTTCAGGGAGCTATGACTCAAATCTCACAGTGAACGTGGTGACTGACCTGATATTGTCTGGATGGGGTGGAGGAGACTGAACCTGCTGAGGGTTCCAAAAACTGCTGTGATGGGAGGCAACAACAGTACGGCCCAAGCAATACTGGCCACGGCTCTCCAGCAAATCACCTGAACGGAGCAGTTAGTCATTATTAAAGACATGATAAACACACAATCATTATTAAAACTGACAAAATATTCTGCGTAGCTGTCAATAGACCTTTTTTATTGACATTACGTTGCTACGGCAACAGCTTTGGTCCAAGTTTACTTCCTGTCAGTTACTGCATTAATGGACATTGCAACAGGAAATACAAAGAGACCCATTTAGAATATTTATGTTGTCAAGTTTGAAAAGGTATTTATATTATAAAATGGTATATTAGGTGATTCCAAAAGGCCTTACTGGGTTATTATTTCTCCTCAAAACCATTGCCTATTCCCAACATCTGAGATGTAAACCTGAGTGATAGGAAATGTAGTAGCAGACTCATCTGTAAGGAGTTTAAAAAAGTCATAGTTTCACCCCTTTGTTTTCTATGGTGTTGAGGTATGAATGAGAAAAATAAATGACTGAATTGAATACCCTGTTGCTGAAAAGGTAAAAACAAGGTCCCAGATTGTATTTTTAAGTTTATCCAGTGAGTGCTTTTTTACATCCAGAATTTGTGATTTTTAATTATTTCCTGATATTTCATAGGCTTAACGGTTATTTGACTATTCAAGACAATAATCAGCACATTCATTTATAATGAGAAGGTCCTTTTATTTTCTGTTTTTCTGCAGTAGAAACTGTTGAGCATCTGCTCTTTTAGTGTGTGAAAGACACTCAAACGTCACATTAGCAGCTGAAAGATTACGTCAGAAATAAATCAAATACATAAAAAATGTGAAGAAAATTAAACATGTCAGAGCATTACTTCATGTTTTTCTTTTTTACATTTATCCTTTGATATTGCAATATATTGTTATTAATTGTTTTTTATTTGTTTGTTTGTTTTATTGACACAACAAACAATAATTATTTTATTGTTTTCTTCCATTTACATGCATGTTCTTTTTAAATATCTATATATTGTAATTTGCT